>VYYJ01006005.1:0-10102 GCA_021029165.1 Cyphoderus albinus
AAATTCAAAGACGCATTAACATTTATTTCCATGCAACGCAAAACTGATGAATACCCATAGACTCCATTAAACAATTTTGTCGTCTTCGATTCCAAGTCTGTTTCTCAACACTCCAGTCTCAGTCTCTGAATAGAGTCGTGGCATTTCACATGCTCTGATTTGTCCAGTAAAAAGTTTTAGCAAATCCTTCATGCGAATATAAATATTAATTTTAAACCATTTTAGTTTACATTAGTTATTCTGAATCTATTTTACGTTGCTGTACGTAGCTTGTTATTAATATTCGCTACATTATTAATCAAACCAGCTTATTTCAAAGGTAAGCAGATAACGCAAAATATTTTCAGGTTTAATAATAATTCTTAAATGAAGGAAAAATTTCTAAATTGTTAAGTGTACCAAAAAAATTTACGATCTTTACAGAAAATTATTCTTTCATCAATTTCCAATTAAAATGCATTCAATGATCACTCGCTCGATGGCACGATTGGGTTTGGAGGAACGACCCTTCGTTTCTGTAGCTCCTCGTGAACGAAGGCGACCTATGTTAATGTCAAGGTCACCCGTTAATTCCCAGGAATCTCGAAATATGTCAGCGACAAAACGCGGTGCAAAGTGTATAGTTCCCTTCGGTAATCCCAAAGCCCCGAAAAAGCGCAGACGTCGAGTAAATCACAGGTGGAGCCAACGACCCCACCCAGTGCCCGAGTGGGAATATAACTGGCCGGTTGAGAATGTTGTGAAAGGGACAAGACCAAGAGTTAGTGAAGATCAAATTTTGGAATCTATCGACGCCCTGATTGAGTGGGCTCGAGATTGGAAATTAGAAGATTCAAATGAATCTGATTCTCAAGTTGTCCCTCTACTATCAGGACAATCTGAATCCTCAAGTGAATCACATGAAGAATTTGAAACCAATATGCAAGTGTCTTCCAGTGGCAATTCATCGTCGTTCAGTTTCACCTACAAGGGAGAAAACAAAAGTCTCCTTGAAATAGTCAGACCAGCAAAATTCTCTGACAAACCTGGTGGCTGTGAACCTGTGGTAGTGATAAAATTATCGCAAATTGAAAATTTGTCTAGAATATTTTCCTCGTTGTGGAGAGACACTGATTTATTAAATAATAATAACTATCCAGTCCTCGACCTACGACCACAAAATTACGACAACGATGAAAGTTGTGAACTTCGTGATGATGCCATTACTAATAATAATCTCTGTGAAAGTGACACATTTTTAAGTGCCGAATCCTTGGCCAATGATTCCACTGTAGATAATAATGTAAATGATGGTTCAGTGGCAAGTGAAAATTCGGATGAAAATAAAAGCGACGAAAATGTTCACTTAACATCAACACCACAAAAGCAATTACGTGACGATGAACAGCGTACAACCAGCCAGTCTGCATTGAAGACATCAGTCAGTGATAGTTCTGGACATTCAAACTCTTTACCTTCGGCCTCAACAATTACTATGGATGAGTTGGGTATAATTTTGGAGAGTTTGTCCGAACAAGTTGCCACGGAAACTACTCAACAACATGGGAATCTGTCACTAACAGAGACAGAATCACATCACGAAAATGTTTCAAGTGAAGCGAATGCTGTAATTAATATGATTGATAATAATGTGAAGACTGTTTCTCCTGGAAATTCAAACCAGTCAGAAGCGAGCCAGTTTGGATGCAATAGTAATGCTCTTGCGGTAAGCACAAATCAGTTACAATCAAACTCGTCACCATCCAGAAGAGCTTTGGCTTTGATTCGTACACGAATATTTAGACAACCCCGACAACAACGTCTAAAAGCCAAACAAAGGCAATTGGCATCAACAAGTACAAATCAAATTTCTCCGGTTGCAAATATTATGCCGACACGGCAGTTTAGAAGAGTAAAAGTCCGATGTAAGCATGTTACTTTCCCAAACATAATATGTCCCTCACCAGCAACACGGGAACCTAGGCGTCAGCAAGTATCAGACTACGTTTTAACTGAGCTGGTACGAAGGTGGAAAAGTAATATGCCACCTCCAGTACCTTTACAACCTACATCATCACTCCCGGGTCGTAGTTTTGCGGGGATCCCACCAAAACGGAAAGACAAAGTTTTGTTTCTCCAAAAAATAAAGGAAACGGTGGCCCAGGTTTATCGATTGTTTCATCCCAGATATGTGAGAGACCTTGTACATATTAGGAATGTGTGGCGGTGGTGGGCTGATGTCGCTTCTTGCCAATCTAGGGCTTCTGAGAATGTACGCAAAGTGGCAGGTGCAAGTTCATCAATAGCTCCAAGTAACGAGATGGAAGTTGCCAAGAATGAAGATATTATTAGCAATTCGGGGCAAGCTGAGAATTTTCAAAGTGCTCAAACCAATTTTCATTTTATCAAATCCGCTGCAGCCACTCCATTCAATTATTTTAGCAATCAACCAGCACCAATTCCACCAACAAGCGAGCCCAAACATTTCTCAGAAAGGTCAAGTGATTCCGGACTATGTCGCTTACTCAAACCCAGGTCACGGACGCCAAAATATGTGAGAAATAGCAGAGCTTATCAAAATCAACGAACCATTGTAAAAGTACATCGTTCTGAAATACCCATGTCAACAGCAACGGCATTAAATCAAACCGCCACATCTACTCAAGCAAGGGACGCTTCAGTTTCGCCATCATTAATTGCTCAGTTTTCCCAATATCCAGTTCAAGTATCACAAACTGGGGAGCCAATGGACTGCACAATGTCTTGCAGTGAGCCAAATTATTCCAGAGATGAACGAGCAATTGAAGGTATGTATTTAATGCTTTCTATACTGTAGCTTTGAGTGCAAAAATAATATGTCGTAAATCATTGTATTCCTTGCAGCTATGCATACCAACCTACTGGATGATATTATGTCAGCAAGAGTAAATAATGAATTGATGGAATGCGACCCACAAAGCCATAAGGAGAATGATGAGGGTAAGTAAGATTATGTCGAATGGTATATGTACCCGTTAAAAATAAAAGTACATTTAAAAAATGCTTTTTTTCTTATATTAAAGGCGATGCAATGGACTTCGACGAAGAATGGATGGAATTTGTAGACGCCAGTTAGTTACTGGGTTAGCGATTTATTATGGTTTTTATGCTCCATGAAATTAATACATGGGCGCAACACAAAGAATCACCTTCAAAGATGCAACTGTTTATGATGGCGTAATAGACACAGGGAACATGAATAGTTTGAGCTCAGTCTAGTCAATGTGCCATGAAATTCACACATGAGCACTGATGTAATTAATTAATTAACTATTGCTAATAACCTCTACTCTAAAAGTTTTGAGGATTTTAACTTTATTGCCTCTACCATTCAGTATTACTCTGTCAATTGGTGATAGCAGAGATCTCGCCTGAACCGTTATAGAGATTAATATTTTTACATTAGCTGTTCGTATCTCATTTAAAAATAATATCTCCATTTTTTAAAAAGATTAATGATTGACGTCGCCTGATTCATTTAGAAATATTTTTATTTTCTTATCCACCAACCATCATGCTCATGTTTATGTATATTCCATACTCGTCTCAACTTCGCTTTACATTTCTCTCCTTTCACACTTCATGTCTTCGTGTTTCTGTACAGAAACCACTTTGCTTGGCTTTGCTTGTCCAGTTTCCCTTGTGCCCTTTCCCTAGCTTTGTCTGCCTAAGCCAAAATATTGCTTTGGTTGGGTCTGACTTTCCTCTAGATATTCTCTCGTGAAACTCTACTAACTTTACGAAACTATTAGCAAATAATTTGACTCTCACACTAGCCAGTAATTTTTTCCTCCTTCCATTTTATTGCGCTTGTCAGTATGTAATTGTTCTATGTTTATTTCGTCGTCAACACAGTTTTGCTGCTGCTAAGATTAACTATTGCTTTGATCGGGTGTTATGGATGTGGCCTTATTGTAGATACGCTTTGCTGTTTTACAGCTTAGAGTCAGTATGTAATTGTTCTATGTTTATTTCGTCGTCAACACAGTTTTGCTGCTGCTAAGATTAACTATTGTTTTGATCGGGTGTTATGGATATGGCCTTATTGTAAACACTCTTTGCTGTGTTACAGCTTAGATTTAAATGTACTTTCTATGGGAATATTAAACTAAACTAACTTCACTAAACTCTACTAACACATATTTACTATATAGTGTTGCTGTCGCTTTACAAGTAATTTTTGTGCTACTGTCAACGGGTTGTCATGTTCCACATGAATTTTTGCGCTTATTTGATGCTGATTCTGCTTTAGAACACCTGCTGATTATTTATCCGCATTATTGGCTGTTCGCTTGGTGGTGCCTGAATACGGAAAGACGTAGGCAGGACGTGAGAGAGGATAGAAATGCAAGGGGGAGTTGACGGATGGGAATGCATGACATGAGCATTGGGAAGTGGATTGGAAACTGTAATAAAGACGATGGTGAGGGCGACAAAGTTATTTCAATTCATAGCTGGATTGAGATATATTTAAAGACTGACGACATCTTTTCAAGTAGACTACAAAATTATTTCAATCTGCTCTTAATAATATGTCCTATAAAAATATTTAGATAATTGTAATATGTATTGAACAACGGGATTCATTCTGCAGCAATGTTTCCTTACCATACATTGCGTTCCAAAATAGAAAATTTGTAGCCGGTTTGTATGCAACATCTACCACAGAATTGCATTTACATATATACTAAAATACAAGTTATTGCGTCAAAAATGTGTTCAAAACCGGACAATTTTAGAAGTGCCCAAAAATAATTTAGTATTTAACCTTAATATTATATACATAACATCGATAGTTTTAAAATCGAGAAAATTCCATCTCGCAAAGTTCAATGTAATATTTATTTTTTGCTGTCTTTGTCTTAATAAAGTTGAGTTTTTTGTGTTGTTTTTTTCTCCTTTTATTTCAACTTCATCATCATGATCATCCCGACCAAAGAATAAGAAATTTTACCCGTTTCTAAAATAACTATTTATGGCGTATTTCATTCTCTGCTGTTTCTGAAAGTTAACTCTCTTGACTCAGCTCATTATATTTTTGCTTGCGTCATACAGTCAGCTCAGCATTTTGCCTTTTAATCATTCCATTTTCATAATTGCGACATGGAAACTAAAATACATACTTTTAATTAAATTTTTAATATATCGGCGTTCATTTAATAATTTAGTCGATAAAATGCACTGTTTTCAGAGTTTTTCAGGTTACTCATTCATTATCATAGTTAGATGTACATCAGAATAAAAATCAAGATATCAGTTGTTCAGAATAGTTTAGTTAGGATCAATCAATCGGTTCATATCATTTGAGAATAAGTCAAATTCATTGGCATGTTATCATAAAGCGTTCCTTCAGCCGAAACGTGTCCTCTTTTGGGTGTACCTGGTTTTTATAACTATATGTTGTGTTTAATTTATGTTGGGCATTATTTTGTTGATATTAGTTTTTACATGGTTATGGAGGTAATTACACAATAGACCAAGTATGATAAAGTATGACCAAGCACAAGCCACCGCATTAAAAAGAAAAACATTTCTGTTTCAGATGAATGTGATCATGATCTTGAAATTCCGTCAGCGATATTCAAGTAGGTGATGGTTGTGAGGAGTAGAGGATTTTTGAACATTGATTTTGCAGGATATTCTTTAATATGTATGTCAAATATTTTGTGTTTTAAATCAACAGGTAGCGTTTTGCATTGATATTAAATTCATCAGTCATTGTAGCATGGATAAATCACCAATAGCTTTGAGTAGCATTAGATATTATTCACAACTAAATTAAAAGTTACAAATCATTCCAAAATCACCAAAAATATACTTTGCAAAATTGGTTTGTAATCGCCTAATTTGTTTCTGGATGCCATGACCAAGCAATTTGGTATAATATGTTTTTTTGGGGTAATATTTTCTAAATTCCTTGAGATTGACATGACGAAATTGATAGATGATAACGGCGACATCAAGTTTATTTGACATTTCAACAGCTTGATAAGGTATACCCTTCTCATTTATTAATTTTGACATTTTAAAACACATACGAAGTTTTACAAAATATTTACGATCTTTACATTTGAAGAAAATATTTTTATAAAAAAATGCTTGGCCATGACATCCCGTAAGAAATGGACCTAGCGTTTCAAGAATATTCTAATGATTTACAAAATACTTATGTAAGAGTGTTTTCTTGAAAATGCATTTTCAAAATTCTGTTATGTTACTAGATTTAAAGGATTTACCCCCAAAGTATCTTACACACATCATTCACTGGCAAAACTAGTGTCGCATGTCCAGTAAAGTGTTTACCGCTCAAAGTGTTTCTCGAAATGCATTTTTCTTATGAATTCAATATTGCTGTGGCATTATATTAGCAAAAATCGTTAAACTGGAAAGGATGGAATTGCATTGCCAAAGATAATCATATTTTGCGCTCGTCTTCCCTGAAAGAATTTTTATTACTTTGTCTTACCTTTGCAACCAGTTGAATTGACAGAGTCAGCAACTAACTGCCAATTTCATCGCTTCCACTCTCATAAAATAAAAAATAAGTCCCAGTAAAAATGTAATAATAATTGGTCTTGAACTTATACTTTCGTTGTTATGTCTTTGCATTGTATTACGAACTGTTTGCCTCATGTCGATCGCGATACTCAAAGACTCTTGAATTGAATTGTAAATTGGCTACATTTTGTAAATATATCACGAAGAGTAAATTAGGTTAGAATGATGATGAAATCCGACGCGAAACATTATTGGTAGGGAAAAAGAATTAACACAAAATTAATATGCAAGCTTAAAACTCGATGAATTAAGTCAAAACAATTTGTCAAAAGCCGCAAAGATTTTTAAAGAATTAATTTTGTACCTTGATACATCTTTTAAAGATGATCTTTATATATATATCCTTTTAATCATCCCATTTTCATAATTGCGTGATGGAAACTAAAACTGGTTACATTGAAGTTGTTATTAATATATCGGCAATTATTAATTAATTTACTGTTTACATTCGATAAAACGCACTGTTTGAAATTTTTCATGTTATTTTACAGGGAAATTGATGGGTACACCAAGATTGATTTGATACTACAGAATAGGAATGGCAGTCCACCCTGTTGAATATTTTCTACATCCACGGTTTTCTAGGTTTTGATCCAAGTACGGGATTAATTTGAAGTAAGAAATTTAAACCTAAAATAAAGTTCATATTTGCCTAACTTTAAAGGTATTTCGAAAACGAGTAATACTACTTTAAATGCATATGGATATTGTAACTGCAAAGCAATACATAAGCAAATCATTGTAGATTTGTCAAAATGTAGGTTAATTTAAGCATATTTCTTATTGTTTTCTATCTGTTTTATCTGGCGCATTCTTATTGTCCACATATTAATAGCTACTCTGATAACGCATAATAAACATAATGTAGTTTGGTAAAACCCGTAAACATTAATTAGCGATCATCATGCCCCCTATTTGCATTTTGACAGAAGCATTTTGTGATTTTTTGTAGTGACTTTAGCACCTAACCGAGGCTGGCTAAGTCAGAGAATGTAGTTTCGCAAATCCCGTAAAGGAAATCTGAGAATTGTCATGCCACCTACCTGTACTTCGACAAAAATACTTGGAAGCCATTGATAAAGATAAATTTGATAGAATGAGACAAAAACAAAAAACGAATGGATACTCATCATCATTTATGCCAGGATTGCCAGGGTATAATTTTTTAAAGATTTTTCAATTCTAATGAATTTTAATTATATGTTATATAGGCAAATCTTGTTTTTTTGGTAAATAATAATAAAATTTAACTGAAGCAGTTTATAAACAATTTAACGGGATATTTTAATCGAACACGTTATAGTGTAGAACCCGTATATTAGAGAGACAAGAGGAAATAAAGAGATTTAAAAGAGAAACCTAATAATACGTTATGCAAGTAGTCAGGTCATAGTTAAACTCATTTATCGGGGGCTAGATTTTTCCACCTCCCTTACCAACCAAATATGCCATTTTCCATATACAAGGTTTATATACTAATGCCGTAACGGTTCTTAAGGAGCCTACTTGGGAGCCATGAATTTACATATGGTAGTTATTAAACAAAAATTGGTCTTGATTGTTCTCCATATATCATTTCCAACTGTATGGGAAAGCGAGCGTTTACGATCCTAGCACAGGCTGTAGCATCGCATACTACGTTTTCATCAACAATTCAGAAAAATTCTTTTTCTAAGCTTAGTTTTTAAATGCAGTTCTTGTTAACAAAATTAAAAAGGTTTGATATTTTTAGAAATGCGGGAATACATTGTTTATGGCTACTGCTTGTACTGTTGGTTTACTACTACATCCAAGTAGAGAGGGAAATCTGACTCTATATCTGTAAAATCCTCATTCGTGTTGTTATCAATGTTGCTTTTACTCATCCACTCCATAGCCTCGTCGATGGCTTTGATGGATTCTCTAACGCGAAAATTCTTCAGTTTTAGAAATCTCACTAGATAAATATTCTCCTTCGTGTAGTCATGAGGAAACAGGTGCTCCACCAGTTTGCGAAATTTCTCCAGGGCGGAATTTTACAATGACGTTACGGAATTCATTTCTTTAGGTAATCAGTAATCAGTTTGACTACGCTCAGCCAGCAGTAATTGTTCACAAAGGGCAGCAAAAACTAAAATGAGAAACTAGATTTTTGAAATGTTTACGTTTAATTTTTTAGTGATGACATGAACAGCGAAATCAACACTTATCACGATGATCATCAAATTCATCATTTCTGTGCGTGTGCGTACCCAATGCCGTTGTCATTACGTACTGCATACTTTTATGCACTGAATATAATACTTAAATATGATCACAATATGAAACTGATTAAACTAGGAGAAGAATTTTAAAACATTGATTCAACTGAATAGACGCCAGACATTTGCATGATTACAATATGAAACTGATTAAACTAGGAGAAGAATTTAAAACATTGATTCAACTGAATAGACGCCAGACCTGGTTGAGCCAGCTACTTTTCATACAAATTTCTACGTGTCATCAATTTATGTATTTTTTGGGTATATTTCATTGCTCACATAAATTCCAAATGACGTAAGATGAGTGAAATATATAATTGATCCTCATTTCACAGAAAATTAGTTTTTATTTTCGAAAGAATTAAAACGTATATTGAAAGGAGAAACACATTAAAACAGACTGAAAACTTACCATGGTACTATTTCAGAAATAGTATTTCTGCAAAAGATGAAATTACATTGCCTTGCCAGAGAACCACATTTTACTTGTGTCTACCCGAAAAGATTTTTATTACTTCGTCTTATCATCGCATCTAGCTGCACTGACTGAGTCGGCAACTAACTGCCACTTTCATCGCTTCCTCTCACTCTCACTAAATCATAATAAAAATAAAATAACTGGTTTAGAACGCAGACTTTCTTGGTTATGGTTTTGCATTGTATTACAAATTGATGCTTTTAAGTCGNAACTGGTTTAGAACGCAGACTTTCTTGGTTATGGTTTTGCATTGTATTACAAATTGATGCTTTTAAGTCGATTGATACTAAAAGACTCTTGAATTATTGAATTGTCGCTTGGTTGCAATTTGGAATCTTATCACAAAAAAAGACAGTTAGGCTTTGATGATGATGATATGCGCCGAGATATGCAAGAAAATATTATTAATCAGACGAAACATGCAAAGACACATTAACATTTATTTCCATGTAACGCAAAACTGATGAATACCCATAGCCTAATATTATGCCAACACGCCACTTTAAAAGAGTAAAAGTCCGCTGTAACCATCACATTACCGCAAATGCTCCACGTCCCTCATCAGCAATAATGTCGCTGGCACATCGATGTCGACAAGATTCAGACTGTGTCTTAACTGAGCTTCTGCAAAGGTGGAAAAATAACATTGCCACCGCTATCGCTAGTGCCTTTAAAACCTACATCATCATCGTCATCATTATTATCACTCTCCACTTGTAATTTCGCGGTGCTCCCTCCAAAAAGGAAAGAGAAGATTTCATTTATCCAAGGATTAAAGGACACAGTGGCCCAGGTTTCAAGCCTG
>VYYJ01006006.1:0-10098 GCA_021029165.1 Cyphoderus albinus
CCACCAAACACATGCCACAATCAAAATGTCTGTTAAACGAAACTAACTCGCTTTGCAACACTGGCCACCTGTGAAAAATCATACATGTTCCTTGAAAGGTAACAACGCATCTACTGTTTCACTTTGTACTTTTGACATTCATCTCCTCCCTTTCTCACTTTTGATCAAGCTGATTACGTTTCCATTCTACATATATATTATATGGAGCCTTGTGCCTAATTCATTGCGCCTATTTTAAACAATTTTCACTCCATAGTTATTTCAGGCCAGCGTGATGAAGCACACCGTCACTGGTAATATTAATACTGGAGATATAATACCACCATAATGACATGGTAGCACACCGATTTTATAATGGCGGCTAATGAAACAGAGGGAAACAGCGGTTCTTCTTCGCTAACTAACCCCAGCATAATAATAGTGTAGATGTTGTGTATTGTGAACTCGCCCATTCCAATTTTCCCCTTTCACAAGAGTATCTCTGCTCCACTCCCCGTGTTCGTTTGTGTCACCAATTTTCCGTGCACATTTTCTCTGTGACATTGATATCCCTGTGCCGAGATTTTTTGTGTCCTTTTTCCAGGTTTACTGTTTTTGTTGATGTTATGTTCATTAAAGGAAAAAGGAGACGGTTCACAGTGACTCTGTGTACACGAGGAAGAGGAGAGAGAAAATTCAACTCGTCAGATTCCTACTGTCGTGTTTCGTGGTATCAAATGAATGTGATGTGTGCCTTTGCTTTTGCTATATTCTGCGTATATTTTATCTTTTTATGTACATTATTAGACTCACAATTTTTCTCCGTCTCCTTTTCACCGGCAACGGCAAGAGTCAGAGATATGAAATTAGAGGAGAAAATAATGGAGCAGCTTCACACAATGCAATAGAGGTAATAATAATACGGTGAAAATGGTGGATATGGTATAATATAGTATAACATAACAGCATTGCAAAGCAAAAGGACGAGCAACGAGGCAAGACCATCAAGAACATTATCTCTGTAGGAAGCAGCAGCAACGGAGTCTCGCACTAAAAAAGAGGCTTTTCTTTCACTTGTTATGTTATATGATGTTATGTTGTTGTCGCTTCGTTGTTTCACTCTATCTTTCCCAATTGCTCTCTTCGTCTATGGGAGCTGGAAGCAGAGGCGAGGAGTAGCAGCCTCCAGCTGAGATTTACCAGATAAATTGCACCACAGGAGCAACTCATCTTGCCATTTCATCGGCTATATAATATCTGTTAAACTTTACTTTTTTCCCCTTTTCCATTTTTCGGATAATTCTACATGTGTGCATGTGTGCCTCTTCCACACGCACGGTTGACTACAGAAGTGAGTTGAAGGAGGCTTTTATTTTCCAGTGAAGAAAGAGAAAAGTGGAGTCAGCAGCACGCTGAAAAAGGCGGTGATGCGCTTGTTAGCTGTGTGTAACTCATTTTTCTACTACTACAAAACAGCAGAAAAAAACGTGAGGTTTTTAGAAAACAAATTTTTCCCCTAATAAAACTTACACGTGTACAATTTATTTATTTTATTTCTTCTCCTTAATGCTCCATTATATGGCCATAATAAAAGGAATTCATAAAAAGGTTATTATTTTGTTTTTAAACCGGAGAAAGATACAACACAGAAAATAATAATCTGACTGAACCGTATTATTATTCCGCTTGAATAGGATGAAGTAATGGCTTCCAAATAATCGCAGAAGGAACCACTTTCTTTTTTACCCGGACGCTGTCTGGTTTCACTTAAGGAAGGAAGAAGGAAAAAACTAAAGTTAAATAACGCTACGAGACAAGGATATAAATAATAATCAGATTTGTCTTCATTATTTTTACTTAATTTTCCCATCCTTTCTCTTCTGCAAACAAAAACTTTTCAAAAAGAAGTATACCATTACCATATTATTATCATTACGGGAGAATGATCTTAACAACTTTTGTGGAAGCTGGAAAGAGACCTACCGCGTGGTTCTGGTCCTGGTCCTTCAGTCAGCCACTTTGGAAAAGATGAAATATAATTTAGTCTAATTCTCCTGTAAAAGAGTTTTATTACCGAAACCAATTCGTTAGCTAGTTAGGCCAGACCAAACTTTAATAACTATAATAATAAGCTCTAATTTCATTTAAAGTGGAAAACTACTAAAAGTAAACTAATTTTTCAATACTATTTTCAGGATTACATTTCTGTTCTCGTTTCTATCTTAATACCACTTGTCACTAATAAAAGAGGAGGCGGAAACGGGGACGAAACAAAACCATGATATAATAGGTTTATGTACTTCACAGGTGGCTTTTCTGGCTAGAGGGTTACTCAAAAATATAATAGATTATGAACCGGTCTCAAGACTCGAGTAATCATAACCTGCACACATGGCGTGCAAACTGTAATAATAAGACTTCCTCTGTGATCACGAAGACCTAATAAAGCCCTGACTCTCCACATGAGAAAGAAAGAAATGAAACAAAATGAAACAGCAGTAAAGTTACATCAAAGGGAAAGCGGAGTGAAAAGAAATTAGCTCCTCTTTACTTCACTTTATTTTTTCCATTGTACCAGATCACAGAAATAGTCACCCAGACAAAATCCTACTTTTCTCCTGTTATTAGTGTCATTTATCTTTATTGTGGTTTTGCAACACAAAAATATAAACATTGATGAGAGACAACTCCACAAAATCTCTTCAGTTCGCTTTCCCAATAAGTGACTTTTTATGTATCATTCCTTTTCGGAGATACTCTGTCATAAAACCTTGTACGTGTGTCCCCTCGTGTCATGTGGGCAGGGTGCTTCCACAAAATTAAGTAAATAACTTAACTTTCATCATTAAGGCAAATAAATAACCGTGGAAAATAAAGAGACGCCACAAAGCAATTCTTGATTCCACTTCAACATATTCTTTGCCTTGGTGATGAGATGAAAAGAGAGAAGTCAAAGGGCACGGTGGGATTGGAGGGCGGCGGGGAATGATGGCTTTGCGGTACCATTTTCATTTAGATGGATGAAGATGGATGGCGCGTGTACATTTTTATGCTCCTCACTACCACGACGTCAATTTTAGAAAGGGTCAAGTTGTATTCTTATTTCGACAGAAAGAATGTCTCAACTCACACATTTTATGTTAAACGTAATCTATTTTCGGGTAAAGCTCCAATGTGGGCCCACGTGTCCTTTATAGAAGCAGTGGAAATGCTCCAACGCTTTTTTCAAGAAGTTACTGGAGCATAATTGAGAAGTGCTCTTGAAGAAAGAAAATACATCTTGTTTGCTTTGATGATTTCTGATTACGACGAAAATAAACACGTTGTTGGAATACATAAATATTATCATAATAACTTCAGTCGACCAGACCGCTAACATTATTTTTATTGCGTTTATCTTTCTCCTTTTGCTTTGTATTTAATTCTCTTTTTTCTCTCGTTCTCATGAAGCAGGTAAAGCACAGTGAAGTAATATTTTTGCGTGTTTTAGTTTTATTATTTGACACTGAAATAATGTACGTACAATACTAATTGATGGATGAGAAACGGTTTAGCACTGTACCCATTAAAATCAGTCTTGTTGTGTCTAACCAGCAATTCATCATCACCATTCTGTGATGGAATATATTTCATATTACAGTTGCCACTTGAGTGATCATGAAATAATACATCATCGTATTTGTGTTACAAATCAAATTATTATTGCCATCAAAGGTAAAGCAAAGCTAAACGAAGGTATGTCGCTCGGTCTTGGGTCGCAGAGCACGCATACACAATGTATGTACCACCTACCACCACAATACGAAACTAAACATTATTATGATTATAGCATGCCTTTATGGCTTCTTCTCAATTTTCGGAAGCATTGTGTGACAGTTGTTCAGAAACAGGAAGAATAACCAAACAAATCTCGCCCAATTCAAACTGCTTTTCAAAGATTTTACCATAAAATAAATGGAAACAAATGAAATGAAAATGAAACAAAGTGAAGTGAAGCAAAGCCGGAGCATAATGGAAAAACCAAATGGCATGACATTTTCCGACATGTTCACGATTGTGTCGAAGAAGCCGTAATAAAGTAGACGATTGCTTCTCTCTAACCAATTTTTAGTTTCCATTTAAACAGAAAATTATAAATTGATTGGGTTTCTTTGTTCTAACTTTAATCACAGTCAAACCACAAACAACTTTAAAAATCAAAGAAGAACAAGAACAACTGTGGAGTAGACATAATTATTTGTTAGGTATAAATAAACACCAATAATACACCTTTTATTCGAGTCGTGTGCAAGGAAGGAAATATCCGAGGGGTTTTCGTGGGTTTGCGGATTTTTGCTATACCTTGTATAATATATTCTAGAATAATGTATTTCATGTAGCCCCAAATAATGCAACGAGATTTTTGCTTTCAAAAAGACACCCGCCCCTAAAAACCCCCGTCTTAAATCTCGTCCGGAAGAACCTTGGTTGTGTGCAATACGTAGTTTGTAGGTTAACTGTAAGTAGAGAGCAGCATTAAGTTCAAGTTTTACAGCGCAACACACAACCTGATTTCTGCGAAAGGGTTCCTCTAAGTATTTACACTCATGTTTCCCATTCTACTCTTCCCCTGGAAGGTAGATCTTAGAAAAACCACAAGCAAGCCTTTTTGTGCGACTTTGCCCATTTAGAAAGTTATAACATTGTGTCGCGGTTTTCCCCTTTCTTCTCACTTTCTTTCTTCTACGAGGAACGGTGCTCAGGTGGCAAAGCAAACCAAATAACAAACACACCTTTTCTACATCATCCATGTACTTTTGTCGTTTCTCTTTGTTAATTTCACATACCCGTGTATTTTCTATTCGGGAAACTCTTAACTCTTCTTATTGCAAACCACGCTGGCCGTGGCCAGCCCACCCCATTATAATTTTTCGCTTCTTAAATCTAGTCTAGATGGCAGAAAATTTAGTACAAAAAGCGAAAGTGAGATTTCTCCAGTTCTCTTTATTATAGAGATATTCCTCTCTTTTCAGTTATTCTCATCATCCAGAGCTATATTCATACTCGTTTTACAAGAATGAAACAGAGCCGAGCAGAGCAACCACCTCCATTTTCCTCTTCTTTCCCATTACTACCACCATGATCATTAAGAAAAATAGGAAGAGCGTGTCGAATGGAAGAATCTCAATCTTGTGGAATAGTGACGGTTTGCTCTGTCCTCCTACAAAATGACTATAGCTCGAGCTGTCGCTACAGTTCTGGGACAAACAGCAAAGCAAATAATAATAATAATATGATGGTGACCATGCACAAACATCCACACACTATCATCACACATCCACCACTTCCCATTTTCATTCAACTCCGTCCTTTCACTTCGCTCTTAAATTGTGCGAGTTGAGTTTGAGTAGTGGCTGGTCGCATCTCTCCGTTTCCTCTGTTCTGTTGTTATGCTATAACAGGATTTCGTCAAACATGTGAACGATAGTGATGATGAGATGATGTCGCGTTGTTGTTTGTCTGCTTGCTTGCCTGCTTTAACTACATTCTTTTTGGGTGTTCCACTCCACTTCATTTTCCAAGTTGAAATGTGTTGTTAGTTCGTGCAGTTCGTACTTTCTCCAAGTAAAGGCATATTATACACTCACTCAGACACTTCACATAATACGCCTTCCAAAGAGAAAAACTCTGGTACATGACCATACATAGACTACCTAAATACACAAACAATAAAAAAGGATATTATTATTACGGGACAAAAAGCAAGGAGAAATGAGCGAAAAGCGACTCTGTCGGATTGAGTGAAGTGAGACACGCCGACGACAACATAACAACAACATCCGTTAAGCATTATTATGGTGAAGTTTGCTAACAAAATGTATGTAGGCAGGTATATTTCTATCTGCACATAAGGTTTGTTATTATTATTATTATGATTATCATCATCATTATTACAGCTTCGCATTGAAACTTAGAAGAGAAGGAGAGCACACCTTTTTCGGAAATGCTATTATTATACTTACACACACGTTGTTAAGTGTAAAGTTATACAAGTCATCGTCATCAACATCGACCTTCTCGTCAACATGGCATCAAAAAGGAGTGAAAGCTTCCACTTCCTACCTGCCTCCATGAAAACCTGCTCACTAATTCCACCAAAAACTACTCGCCTGATTTTCCTACTCGTCTTTAGAATTTCGTAGACAATATTATAAAGGTGGATATAATTTATAGGTATCCAAGCTTGATTTTTGGTATGTAGGTTTCCTTTGTTGAATACTCCGGTGGCATGTTTTGTGCCGATGACGTGAAAGAAAGGATGACGATGCCGGGGATGATGACTATGGTGATGATGTTGGTGGTGGTGTTTCATCTTACACTTCAAATACTAAACATTGCATATTACATCGCACCACTTGAGCAGCTTTCAGCTTTGCTGCTTCCATCATCATGTCTGTTGTTATATTATGTATCCATCCTCTCGTCAACTTTCTCTTTTCTCTCAAAAGATTTTATTTTGCCATACAAAGAAAAGGAAAGGGACCAGAGTAAAAACAAGTAGGAGAGAGAATGAAAGCAAGGCAAAACAGAACGAGAACGAAGTAGTCACTTACTCAGTTCTCTTCGCCACAAAGCATTGCAGGCAGATAGTCACACTGACAGAATTGAGCGTGAGTGGAGTTAAAAGCAGAATGGAACTGAACAAAAACACCTCTCTTTCACGTATCATTGTTAAGCTTCCTCTGTAGCTTAGGTAAAGTTATATTACATTAAGTATGTACCTATTATATATTTTAGCACAGTAATCTTTTGTCGTTATCCTCTAGATTAGATATTATGATTTTTGTATTATTGCGAATATAATTTGGCAAGGTTTTATTCTACCACCTACCACTTTCGAGCCTCTGTTTTATTAACGTATTGATTGGTACGAAAAGGAAATTATTTTTGTTTATAATTTATAACGCTATTTTAGTATTATTTTTTTGAAAATTTTTTAATTTTGGTAAATAATTAGTACTTTTTAAATCTATTATTGTCAGTATACAACGTCATAACTGGCAAACCATTTTTGTCTACACAGCTGACAGCTACAAAGAACCTAGCCCATTAGTCTACTTTTAAAATCACCATTTGCGATTGGATTATTCAACAAAAATGTACTAAATATCAATTGACATGAACTATCACTATCAAACATGCGTACAAACCTTTGAATGACAAAACATTTAAAACGGCAAATTTGAGTTCATCTTACCGACGAACCTTAAATTTTTTACTTTAAAAATTGAAACACCGAACGGTAAACTCTTTTTGTATATCTTTAGCGAATCATTTCAATTTTTGTATTATATTATAACGATGATAAAATTGGTAGAAAATTCAGACAATTTAACAAAACAAACATGTTCTATATATAATTTTAGAACTTCATTCACAGTAGTTAACTCTAAATCACATTAAAAGAAGTTTCGAATTTTTCCTATTTTCACATTGCCTTTTTATCATCTCCCAATTTTGAAGTTTTATCCTTTATGATGATGGCCCGAAGTTTTTCCAGTAGTATTTCCACTCTTCTCAGTTTTGTCAATTTTGACACTTTTGTCAGTCTTGTCGTCCATGTCATTTTGGTCAGTCATGTTACTTTTGTCGTTCTTCTCATTCTTATGACTATGATGATGATGAGAATGTCCATGATGGTGTTCATCAGATAGTTCATTATCATGTCCATGACCTAAGAAGGTGACATTTAAGGGGCTCTCACTTATCGTAACATGTTTGTTTTTTGGCTGAGGTTTTGAATTTGAGTCTTCCTGCTTCTGTTGGGACAGTTTTTGTACCTTCACTGACTGCACCTGCTGGGAACGCGCTGACTGGTTTTGAAGGGTGATTTTCAGAAGATTCCATGCAAGCCATCCACCAAGTAATGTTTGCAGCATAGCAATAACCTGATTTAATCATCAACCAATATAATGTCCGGAATTTATGTACTCATTTTATGCAAAATACATTACACGACTAAATTAAAAATTTTAATTACCGCAGCGGCTATTTTAGCTTCAACTAGCAAGTGGATTCCTGATTCTTTGCTTAGAAATCCTAGAGCGATCATATTTTTATAAACGTTTTCACTTTGTACCGCAGACACAATAAAAGCAATTGCTCCAAGGAATAGCAAAAAGTGAAACAGGGCGTGAAGTGCTATTTCCTGTATCAGGAGAAGACACAATTTAAATAAAAATATGATCAGATCATGATATAAGCAAGAAGTAAAATGAAAGGGTATCAGTGAGGTATGTGCTACTTTTTTTACCTACCATCACCCTAAGCTCCTTTACATCTTGTTTGCCCAAAAGTACTATATGTAGGCTTATAATAGCCCAGATGAAACAGAGTTATCGTCATTGCCACAAAGAATCGTTCCAGGTGTATGCTTGGACATGAAGGAGTGCCGATGTCACTAGAATTACTAGAATTACTAACACCGCCTTCGCTTAAATTTCGACGAAAGTTACACTCTTTGTATAAATGATACGTATGATGACTTCCTGCCTCTTGACTTAGCCAGCCCGAATACATAATGTGCGTGCAATCCGACTCCCATTGTTATTAGAGCAACAACCTGAATTTAAAAATGAACTGCTCATATTATTTTTATTACTTCTATTTATATATAATAATGATCACTTACTATCAGGATAATCCTTAAAATCACAGGACGAGCAGGTAGACTAGGTAGAGCCATTTTATCAGAGCAGTTTCTGTAAGTTATCATTCGCATTACAAAATGGACAAATAATATTAATTAATTAATATTTTCCGCGTGCTTCAAAAATACAAAGTACTCTAGTTCTAATTCTAATAAATAAATAAGTTGTATTTATTAAATTCAGCATTAGCAACAATATTTTGTATTTGTTGATGAATGCTTTGAAAACATAAAGGAGAATAAAAAAAAGCGAAGAAGCCATTTTATTTAGTTGTCATTTGTCAACATTTTTATAAATAATAATGACTTTTCCCTTTCATTTTTTCCTGTTATTTTTACCAACCCAAAAAGGCCGTCTGCTCCATGTTGTTGTGATATGCTAGGCTGCTGTGTCGTAATCGGATCGGATGATGAAAAGAGGAAGAAGAATTATTGTCAATCAAGAAGATAAAGGCTTCCTGCTATTACTCTCCATCATGGTCCTTGTCTTCTTCATTATTATCACATTCTTATGAAATAAGTAACAAACGTAAAATAAAAAAATACTTTTTCAGACTCTGCACCTACATCTTACAACAGAGCTGAACAAAGGACGTAGGCATTTTTTACGTACCATTATTGCAATGCTAAATTTTTGTGAGAGAAGAGAAAGGAAAAGGCGACGTTTGAAATGAAATGGTGGTAAATTGCACAGCAGGATTTTGACACTAATTTCCTCTTCTTCACTTCACTCTCTCACAACAAGGATGTTGCTTTCAAAGGAAATAACACAACCTTTTGTTTTGTATGCGTGCTATGATGTGATGTGATGAGCAAAGAAAGGAACGCGTGTCACAAATTGACATGTCACAAAAGAAAAACAATACATTATTTTTGCTACTATTGCTACATTTCCTTTATTGAAACATTATTTTTCCAGCTGGGCTCAACTCAACGAAGAGGTCATGTTATGTCAAGTCAAAAGTTTGTGGCTTTTATTTAACAAGAAAACTTATTCTCCAAAGAATTCCAAAAATGTCATGACTCTTGGGTTAATATTTTGAGAGAAGTTATTAAAAAGAGAGAAGAAAAACAATGCTGTAGGAATCCCCTTGTTTTTATTGGTGGAAAGGAAAAAATAAAACAAGTTTTTGCCATCCCTCAGTAAGAAAATGTAAGAAAGTGTTTTTGTTGGCGATATTGTGATCTGTTTTGGCAATGTCGAAAAATTCCGGGCTTAAAGGGCGAATAACTCCCGTTTTAGTTGGGCGACATATGATACACCATTCGAAAGCTCTCAACAAGTAGTGTTCAAATCCGTTGGAATTATGTTTCGGAAACCAACCGTACGGAAGTTAGAGAGGGTACATTACCCATCAAAAGCATGGTAACCTTCATTTGTTCTTAGGTTAAGGTTAGATTTAAATTCATTAAAATGTAACAAATAATTG
>VYYJ01006007.1:0-10097 GCA_021029165.1 Cyphoderus albinus
GACACATAGTTGCAGGTATGAGCTTCCCCGAGTTATTACATTTTTTCTTTATTTTTCTTGAAGAAAGAGAGAGAGAGAGAGAATGAAAGGTATATAATATAAATCGCCTTTTTATTACATCTTTTCCACACAGAGAGGTGGGAGAAAATCCACACAGGATATTATGCGTGAGAGGAATCAGACAAACGGAAATACTTGTAAAAAGTTCGGGTCGGATAAAGTCTAAGTGCAAAGGAGTTGGAAGAGGATATAAGTATTTTTGGGAGAATGCACGGATGGACGGGCTATTAATCGATCATTTCAAAGTCAATGACTCGTACAAACGAATCACATGGCCGTCGTACACAACTGCATACCGACATATCATTTGTAAAACACTAAAGCATCAAATTCACCAATTTATTTTTTCTTGAAAAAATACGAGGAAAATACTTTAGAAAACAATCCAACTTATTACATTCATTTTTGTAAAACTATTTTTATCGTTTTTCCTTCATAAAATGATCATTTTGTCGTCGGCATCATATGATCATCATCATCACCATCAGGAAAAGCCAAAATGAATTTTTGGTAGTTCAACAAAATGATAAACGAAAATGTAATAGTAATATGGAGCTAACAATGAGCTCCAGAAGTGGGAAAGAGAAGAAGAAAACTATTTTTCTTTCACTTCATTTTTATTACTCGCTACTAAATGATTTAGCACGAATTCTGAGTTAAGAGGAAAAGTATAAATGTAGGTAACATAAACCTGCCCATTGTGCAGAAACTTCACGACTCATATTTCAAAAGAAGAGAAAAGTATGTACAACAATAACATAATCACGAAGAAATGACGCACTGCTCTCCTCATGACTGCTGCATGTTCGTATGCACAATGTTGTGATTTAATAAAGTCGCAACACACGCAGTCTAATAAAATGCACACTACCTTGCCTCACTAAGATGATGTTTTTGTATAAAAGGAAAAGTAATATTCTTCAAAATGCTACAACACATGTCGTCTCATCCTCAAAAAAGGAAAAGAAAAGATGTCCTATGACTTTTCCTTCTCCAACTTTATCATCATCAACAACAATACCGCGTGCTTCATCATGAAGTGAAAGTGAAGGAAAAAGTTGAAAACACGAACAAGATTCACGTAAGGAGAAGCAAAGAAAGAAGCATACACTAGTTTTGTTCTAGTTCATGTTCTGCCCAACTGTTACCTTCTCTTATTTTAGAATAGCACTCCTCTACTACCATCATAAAAAGGAAGACAAGAGAAAAATAACAAATAAGACACTTTATTTATTTGTCTGTTGCTTCCCCTCCATACGTTTTAAATTATGACTAGATATTAAATTCATATAACTCACTCAGCACTGTTAATAATAAATAAATAAAGTAAACAACTGCACACTACTAAAATCCCGTTTTCTTTACACTACAAATCACTTGAAAACATGCAAAAGAACTTTCTACAAATGTAATCAAGGAAGTTAGCGCAAGGAATAAGATCGCGTGTGTAATGTAGTGTAAACATGTGTACTAGAAGACTAACACCACCCACCCACTACTTCAATGTAAGCATGTAAAAATTGATTTACCCATTTTCTTTTTTTTTCCCTCAAAATCATATTCTAATTTGACTTTCTTTTTCCTTAAGTAAACTTGATCAAAAGCGAGACGGAACGGGGAAATTAATAATAGAGTTCTGGAAACTTTTTTATCAGTGATTTTCCGTTCTGGTGTACTATTCCAGGGAGAGGTAACACATGGTTCATTCGAAGAACCATTTCGGGAACAAGGATGAGCAGGCAGAGAGAATGAGAAAATGATACTTTGAGAGGGTACTTGGAAAAATCGGGAACAGCTGACTTCATTATGTAGGAATTGGAAGTTGAACACAGCCAAAAATCTAAGAAGCGGACTAAAATGAAAAAGGTTTGGTTGCTGGGATGTGAGTGAGTAAAAAGATAAGATTGTAGTTTTACTACTTGAAAAAGTGTTCACATGTGAAAACCTGACATATTTTTGCATGTTCCAAGAACGAAATAATGGTTTCAAGTTGTGCTGTGCGGTAAGTAGTGACTGGGTAGGTGTAAGTCTGCAGGGATGAGTATCCCTTCCCAATCAATATCCATTGCATCACATCACATGCATGAAAATTAGGTCGGATGGAAGTAAGTAAAGTGGAAGAAGCTTGAACAACTTTGTAATTGGCATGCTGAGCAGAGAGGGAACCGGAGAGAAGGAGAGGTATGCTGTGTCAAAGTGTGAGGCAAGACGGCATTACTTTTCTTGTTGGAATCAAATAGAAAGAAAACCCATTAGAAAAGCCAAAGCTGAAAATGATACGATGAGGACAAGAGAAAACCTCTTTCTTGTCGGACAAGAAAAAAAGTGTCATAAAAAGCCAGAAATAACTGCCTCAGTCCTCCTTTTCAGTTCTTCTTGTATGTACGTAATAATATATTTTTACTGCTTTTATCGATTCGCACACAAAGTTGATACATCCCTTGAGTCATCATCCTTTACTTTACGACTTTCTTCTCGCCCTTTGCTACTGTCTCCCAGCTCTTATTCTCACAAATCTACTCTACCACACTTTACGACACGGATGATTATTGTCACATCGGATGAGAAACAAAGAAGTCAAGGACCCTTAAAGTTTTCTCATTCTTTTGAATAAAAAGATAAAATATTCATTTTACTTACCAAATACCACATTGCTGGCCATCGGGGATCATTCAGAACAATGCTTTTACTTCTTCTTGCTGCCCGACTTCGTCCTGACCTTCCGCTGCCACCGGAGGATGGAGATCCAGGACCAGAGAGAGCCATCGGCTCAGGAAGGAAGTCTCGCTTGAATCTTCTTTTCACAGTCTGCTGCTTTAACCATCTCACCTAATAAAAGAAAAGAGAAGCACGAATTAATTATAATTTTCAGTCTTCAGCATCGTTAAATTTACAATATGAAAAGAAAAATATTCGTCTGCCAATCATAACCCAACTTGAAAAAAATTAAACAAGACATCAAAATATGAAATGAAGACTAGCATGCGAGGGCGGGAGAACAAAGAATATTTCACTTCTTTGTTCCTTCTTAGAATCAGCGAAAAACAGGGCATTTTCTCGTAACTCAAATCTTCCACAACAACAGGAACAAAATTCCAAGGACCAACCACGATGATGCTTGAATGAACTGCGTAGTAATAAAACCGCACGCCTTTTCAACTCTTCTACAAATTGCTTCACTTTTAAAAGTTACATTTACATTGCATGCTCAATTTTGTTTCGTCCCCGTCCAAGTCTCCGTTCTCTCTGCAAGTAAGAGAAACTTTTCGGAAAGAAAAATAATGACTAGTGTAGTGCACTTGTAGAAGCACTACTTTTTATAATTAAAAGCTAGTTCTACGTGAGCTTGCTTGGCAGGCGAAAAAATGGCAATAATATGCTTGCCTTCACTCTTTCTTCCTTTATTACAAATTACAAAATTGCACAAATGCCTTTAGTTACAAACATTCATTATTTACATATCACCAAATTATATTCATAGTTAATATAACTAACTTTTGTTGGAATGGTAAATAGGAGCGAAAAAAGAAAGATTGAATGAAACAAGCCGAAGAATAAACGTTGCTGTTTTCTCTCGTTACTGCTACACTTTCCTTTGTTTTCCACTTCTTCTCTACTTATGTGGTCCAGAGAAGCCCATAAAAAGACAGCGGCAGAGTCATGGGGAAAAGGAGACGAGCCAGCACAAAACGCAGTAAAAGTAATAATGCAAAATAACCACCCTGCATTCCATTCCACATTTCATCAAAAGCTCGACGACCAACAAAAGCCAAGTTAAACATGAAAAAAGGAGCAACAGTAGTGGGAAACGTGGTGGTGGTGAAATCAGGGCAACAAAAAGGCCAAAAATGTGTACATGTAGTTTAGCACAGCGCCTTATCTGCCTAACCGTTACCACATCCTTCCCGACTGCAAGACGAATAGAAGAAAAAGTACACAGTGGCACTTATCCTGAGTAATTTTAATTATCTGAGTGGAATGCTCTCTCGATTCAGCGGCTCATAATATTAAGAAACATTCATGCCATGCCCATTCACTACACCAATGTATGCTAAGGTACATTTACACACTCAAGTACCTTTTCCTTCCCACTTTAACAATGTCGTGCGAACTGAAAATGAAAATCTACAAGCGTGGAGAGTGGATAGGAAAAAGGAAATAGAAAAAAAGTTTTCAGTTGAGTTGCTTTTTACTCTTTTTCATCAAGAAATACATTATGTACATGCGGAGATAATATATCTCTTGTTTTGGTAGCTTAAGCTCTCATCTCATCATCATGATCAAGATCGTAATGAAACTGCAAGGGTGTATAGTTGTGCGTGGAGCAAAAAAAATCAGTAGGAACTTGTTTCGCCAGCTTCCTTTCCCTGCTTCACCTTCCTTGATGCAATAAAAACTGACGTTCAATGTACGTACATACACACTCTGACGCTTATCATTATCATGGCTGGAGAAGGTGGTAGCTGAAGATGACGATGATACCTTTAATCCAACTTTATGAGTTTTTCTCTCCTCACTCCTCTGGTTTCCGCGCTTGTTTCGTCTTTCCTACATTTAAAAAGTGGAGCTTGGCACTGGCTCATTATGTGGCTCACTGCTAAGGTTTATTTCATATCTGACATGCTCGCTCATATTTAACACTGGTGTTGCGGAAAACTGCTGGCGAGAAAAAGATTACGTACGGTGAAGACGGGAGAAAGTAAACAGTGGAAAAGTTATAGCCTGAGGTCACACACCACGTCTTAATAATAATGATCACGATGGTTTAGAAGATTGCAACCAAACCGTAATAAAAAAGGATCAAAAGTTGGAGAAAATGTAAAGCTGTGAATCTAGTTAAGAGGTGGAGCAATGAATGATTGAGTGCTGGTCTAATATCATAAAGTTGATCAAACAAAGCCCTTATGCTAATTTTCATTTCTGTGGGACTCTGAACTTTGGGGTAACAGGAGAAGCATTTTAATTTGTAGAAGTAATCGTACTTTTGGCAGAAAGCTCTTTAAGTGATTCTCTTTTAGTCGGAATGCATACAATTTCTTCCCATAGCACAAATAAGTTGTATGTCTATACATGAAATTTCCAATTACTTACCTCCGGTTCTAACGCCAGTCTTTCATGATACTCTCCATGTGGCTCAATGCTCCGCTTCGCAACTCTGGCATGGGTTAAGTGGTAATAATCCGGGAAAATCTGAAATTAAAGAGAAGAAAAATTCTTGTTAAATGAATTATGATTAAAATATCCATTATCGAAACTGCATTAAAGCATACTGATATAGCAGTAGCGAAGCGTATTTTACTGAAAGCGAATCATGCTTAGTCAATCTTTGCGACATACAATACTAATACTAAAAATGATGTCAGCTTTCCTAATTCCAGCGCAGAGAAAATTGAAAAAATAAACTTTTGTGCAAGTTAATTTAATTTTCATTCACCAACGTCCTTCAAGTATTCCTGTTAAAACTGCCGGAGCAAAACAGCAAGTCGAATGAACTACAAAGTCTTCATCAGTTTCGGGAAATTCAATTCATTGCTACAAAATAACTTTTTTATTTGATTTGAAAATAGAACCAAATTACTTTTTCTCGAAAACTGATAATGTTTATGATTTCGGAATCAGGAAATGTGCTGTCGTACTACGCCTTCTGTGGAAATCCTCTCCTAAACTCAAGATGATTTTCCCAGCAATTTGTAATGAACTCGGAATGAAACCGAAATGAAAGAAAACAAACAAGTGTAATAAAAATTCTTCCAGATATCTCCCACTACCGTCAGAAACAAGATCATCACTCCGTTACATTACTTCTTTTGTCCTTACATCACAGATTCCAGACTATAATATCCCTCACTGACATTATTCATCATGATCAGCATCCTCATCCTTCTTCTTGTATCATCATATTTCTCTTTGCAAACACAATAATAACTAATAATAATGGAATGCACTACTCGCGTGCTTATCTAACGATGGAACAAATGGAGGTATTTATTATTGCCTGCCTTCACTTGGATGCTGGTGTACCGACGAGTTTTAGAAAAGAAAGTCTGCCTTCACCTATGCTTTTCTGTCTCATTGAAATGAATAATGTAGAAGGATTTATTTATCTTCACATGGTAGAGTGAGAGAAAAAGAAGAAACGAAAGCCTACATGTTCATCGCTTCATCCCTTCATCATTCCTGCCATCGTCACGATGCAAGTACCAAAGTACCCTACTGTGTAATAGAAGCTCATACGTCTGTATAGTTCTGCCTGCCAATTTCACACATATTTTCTGCTGGCATTCACAGTTAAGAAAAACTCTTTCTTTGTTGGTTGAAGCCGAATTTTATCATCAACATCTTTCTTCTCTGATGATCCATCAACACATTTGCTGGTACCAGATTCCCTCCAGCATCCCGTGGAAGAGAAAATGTACCGTTTCAAGTGGTAATGTTACTTACATTACTTTATATTGCCAGTTTACCAACAAAAATGAGAGTGTAAACAAGGAAAAGAAAAGTGAACGAAAGGAAAGGCAATGAAAAAATGTAATAATGGCAAAGCGATTCAGAAAAAACGGCATTTCTCATTCTCGCTCAGTCTTAAGAGAGTGAAGAGTGAAGACTGAAGAAAATCTATGGGGTTAGTGCCGCACCGCACAGTTCACTTGCCGAAGTAAAATAAAGTTGAGCGAGTAAAAGTAGTGAGCATGGAGCACAGCTGTTGAATGAAACATTCTCTCTTTCCCAGATTCATATCATCATTTACTTTTGCTATTGAAGGAGTGCATATCGCACACCACAAGAAAGGTTAGGTAAACTATAAAATTGTACGAAATACCAGGAAAGAGCTACCTTGTGCACGAAACAGGAAAAGGAGCGAGAAGAGGATAAGACAGAGCAGATGGAACGGATTACATAACGTCAGTCAGAAAGCTAACAATCTTGGAGAGCTGGAAACATGCTGCCTCGTCTTAACCGGGTTTCTAAACGCAGAGAAAGAGAAGGCCAACTCAAAGAGTTACGCGACTTGATATGTAGCCTGAGCCCTGTTTTCTTCCCTTTTTCATCATCATCACATCACCTTAATCATCTGCTTACTTTGCTGAGAGATGTTCAAATATTAAAAGGAGCAAAAGCAAAAGAAGAGCGAAGCCAAATGAGCCAAAAGAGATTTTTGAACAAGCTCTTTTGAAACAAACTGATTTTTTTCTTTGCGCCACATATGTTCACGAACTGCGTGAGTTGTCCCCTTTTGCTCAAATGGCTGAGGGATCAGAAAATAATGGTGAAAAAGTAATCAAGATAAAGTCGTTTTACACACTGCTACTTTTATCAACATGCATGAAGTATGTTGATATGTATATTATCACGAGTGACAAAATGCAGTGGATGACAAAAAACTGAAGTGTAATAATGAGCTGTTGTGTTCAAGTTCACTTACAATTCTTTCCCTCCCTCTTATCACCATTTTCTCCAAGTTATTGTGCCAAGAATTAATCATTTGATACGGAATTTTGTTTTAAACTTCTAGGAATCTCATGTGCCTGGACGTCTTCCAGCAGTGAAAACTGGGTACAATCAGACAGACAGATACTGAATATGCCTCCCTGCTCAACTGTGCTGACTGCAGTTGAACGGAGCACTAATCAAATTCATGTCAGTTCTCTTTCCGTTCCATCATGAAGAATCCCATTGCTCACCATCATCATCATCACTTTTGAGTTCACTCATTCACATGTCAATAAGAATGCGCGTTTTCTGTTATTGTACAGACATGCCCGTGTCAAAAATATATGATGCATTTTCCTTAACCCGTCCTTTGAGCGAAGAAACAAGTGCAAACAGAGGAGTTTGGGAGGTCATAGCCCTCTTCTTTCATCATGATCATCGCGATGATCCTCTTTTACTTTCGTCTCCAGTCTGACAACGTAAGCGTAACAGGGAAAACATGCCCGCTAACTTCCGGTGGTAGCATCATCATCATTGACGCTTTAACTGCGACATGCCTGCTGAAACAACTTTATACGTATACCATCATCGTCATTATCAAATCAATGATCCATTACAGACATCCCTTCGAACAAGTTGAACATTTTCTCGCCACTTTCACCTTCAACGACCATTCACACCATTTGTCATCCCTAATTTAACATTCCTATTACTTTTCCCAACTTTAATGGATATTCACTCCTGCGTCCATGTGTCTCTGAATTGGATTGACACTTTTCTCACGTGTTGCCATCTCGGAAAGATGATGTGTGCCCTGTTCGAAACACTCCATTTATTTTCAGTAATAATTATTATTACTGTCATAGTCGTGGTCATGCCTCTGGTCAGCAAAGCGTACACTTTTCTTGTTATTCATCACGGTAATGGTCCAACTGGCCTACATGCGTTTAAGTGGATTAAACGCACATAAAAGTAATCACGTGGATGGAAAAGGGAGCGAAAAGTGTAAACAAAGTGTTGGGCCACACAAAATCAATGATACCACCCGCAATGTAGCACCAACCGCCAACACCAGTGACGGCACCACAAGACAAGACGTTATATGGCTTTGTCACCATGTATCCATCACACAAACACATGACAATCATCAACCTTTTTGGCACAAAAATATTCTCTCGCGGCTACGTTCCTCATGAACGTGATAGCGATATGTTGTGTCGATAAAATTAACCGATGGGATGTTGCGTAGCCAAACGTGCGAGTGAAATCAAGGGAAGAGTGTAATTTGACTGTCCGTTGCAGAAGATTTACTTGGTCCAGTGCTATAGAAATAATTTGAGTATATAGAAAAGTATATGCTGATGATTTGGTGCCACCAAGCCCGTTTTTCTACATTCCTGTCTGGGGTGATCCACGGCACACCAACATAAAATCATCATTGCATGGCTTGTCCCAATTTTTTCTCGTCTGGCTACTCCACAAGAAAAAGATTGAGCCAACACCACTTTTTCCTTGTCCTACGTATCATTTTTCAACTTTCACCAGTCTTCCTCTTTCTCTTTACAATGTAACTTGAAGCCTCTAGAAAGAAATAGAAGTCAATTCGGAGAGAAGCAAGAGGAGTGCACAGTTGGTCTCTTTTTTTAAACTATTGTATTTTTCTTGTTTGGTCTCTCTGCCTCTTCATTCCTGTTCAAGCATCTTATCGATCTTCCTAGAATAGTCGACGAAAGTGGCCATACGATGTGGTGGATTCGCAAAAACAGAAACCAAAGAATATAAAAAGAAGAGTGAGCAAGTTGGCAAAACTTTTTCTTTTCTCCGTATTCGTCTTTTCGTTTTCTTGATTTCTATCATTACCATCACCACTATCATCTTCAGAAGCTGTACGCTCTCACTTCTTTTCTTTCCACAGACTATCGCATTACCGAAAAGATACAAAAGCCAGACAAGACACACAGAATTCGTCGCTGCTTGATGGTGGGGACTACATGCAACGACCATTTCATTTTCCATCAAGTACGAGAACACAATCACAGTAATGATGACTGCACTCGAGAATAACCATTCATTCCGCGTTACGTTGACTGTCCGCACATGAGAAAAAATGAGTTCGGCCTTCTATAAGGATGAATATTTTGGGAAAATTTTCTTACACGATAATGTGCATTTTCCGCACAGAAAATATTATTCAACAACATTAAACCTTTTGTGCCGTCGTCGACCAATGCACAAGTCTCAAGTTTTTTCTTTAGAATAGAGCCCGAAGTGGAACATTGAACAATAATTATGTAACTTGGCTCCTTAGTTTCATATGATGATGATAATAATGGTGGCGGTTGCTCATAATCATATTCCCTTACTATAATAATCACAACTCTCCATCTTTAAAAAATAGCTCGATTCAGTAGAGTACTGCATGACACAAGACTCGTCGCTGGAGAGAAATTTTCCTTGAATAAATGTAGTCGCCTGCAAATTTTCAAGCCCAGTTCCACTTCAAAAACAAGACTGTAATATGTACGTAAGTAATACTACTTGACATAAAACTTGAATTCTCGTTCCACCTCTACGAAATACAGGAACTAAGTGTATTAAATACATCG
>VYYJ01006008.1:0-10096 GCA_021029165.1 Cyphoderus albinus
ACAAGAGTTAAATTCGAACTAGAAGTATTCGTAGGTATCAAAACTGATTATTTCTTTATTTCATTTAGTTTTTCAGGAACAAATGAGCAAACCTAAGGGTCAGCTTAGAAAGGAATTCTCATTGAAACCCAATTGCAAAGAGTCTAAAGTTGAGATTGTGTTACTAATAAATTATTAATGAATCATATTATGTTATCCTAATTTGCACCAGTTGCAGTCAGCGTTTACTTTCATTTCCTACATAAAGTGCCACACCGACAGCTACTACCTGTTCAATCTTCCAGTTTACTCAATATGACATTGGCATTAAACATTGTATTTTAACATGTTCATTGCGAGATTTCGTTTTCCTTTGAATTATTGCAGAAATTTTGCAATGACATAAAATTTGAAAATTTCAAAACAGAACCATCATAATCTTTATGTGATAAAATGTCCTTTTTACTCAAATCATTTGAATCACGTCTTTACATTGTGGAATTCGGGCTCGCGATTTGTGACGAGCATTATAGTAACGTATACTCATTTCGTCATTCGATTGGCTACCACCGACAGAAGACTAGAAAGGCCAGCCTGCCAGTCTTTAATTTTTAATACGATACATTGTTCCTGTTTAATAAAACCTTCTTCCGAAACACTTTACAAAATCAAGGTGATTGAAATTGGACATTGGATATCGCAAAATAATTCTTGACGTTAGTTATTTAAATCAGTTAATTCTCAGGAAATCTGTCATTCATCTATTAGATGCAGTTAATAAAAATAGTAGTAGTATTTATTACACAATCCAGAGGATTTCTCAGTTTTCTATGCTCATATCGAAATTATCGAATTAGCTGAATTGTTGCTAGACGTAGTTAGATAAGATCAAATTTTGAATACATACGTAAGCAGGAACCTGAGTATTATAACCAGAGTTCCTCTTTCAAAATTACAAGGAAATGGATGTCGCAAAGTCACAAATCATAGTAATAAAAACAAATCGATAAAAATATTCTATCAGTTAATGGATCTCCGCCAATGAACAATATTTCAGGTTTTCGATTCGTGATAAAAAAGTAACTGACAAGTAAAGAGGATTTTAAACTATTTTCTACTAGAAGCAATTGATTGAGATATGTAAGTTCATGTGAATTTTTGCTCAGTTTTCCATATCAATTGATTTTTCTGGCCAAATCAATGCAATTTTTGTCCATCTTATCACCAAATTTTATCTGCAGTTCTCTCCACTTGTCTTTTATTTAGCATGTTTGCATATCATTACTGCCTTTTTACCATTTTTCGCTCGCCAATTCTTTGTTGTGTGAAATGTACTTGTTTCCAGCAAATTTTAAATCAATATCAGCCAAACCAACACCCTATTAAGTAAAAATGTAGTTTGCAAAATAACTCCAACTATGTATTATGATTTAAAACTGGAAAAAATTTCAGCAAGTGATACATAGAAATCAACTTTTTGAAATCAAATTTTCGTAACCAAGATTATGTATATATTTCTTGTTTCGTTGTAAGAACGAATAGAACTGATCTGGTTCACCGACACACGATGATCATGGTTTGTTGGAGTGGTTTCTAATTCTAATCAAGCTTGTGTAACCTGAACACAGGTTTTAAGAAATGATATAATGTTGTCGATGGTTGGGTGAAGTGAGACGAATTGCCTGATCTTTAAAAACGAATTCATTTCTTCCCACCTTAACTTTCTTATTGAGGTAGTAAAACGTTTTACAGAAAACATTGTTGTTAAACGGTATGCTATATTAAGACATGCATGCACAGGTTATTAGGAACAGGATTTGATTTTTTAGTATTGCGAAATCAAAAGTGCAAAAAATCAGAGTTGTCCATTTAAAAAATTCTTAAAAGTGAAAAGCGTTTGATAACATTTGAATATATTTTACAAAAATATAAAATGAATTCATCGCTATTGTGATCTTAGAGATTTCTTAGAAGATGCTTTCCATTCCTTTAAAAATAACTTGTCATTCGGCTATCACATGAGCGTTTCATGAAAATCGTATACAACTTCTCTCAAATACTTGTTGGCCTTTTACCTTCTGCTTTTAACCTGCTTGAGCACTTGAGCACAAGACAGTCGATACTCAGCAGACTAAAAAATAAAAACTATGCCCTAAACAATCGGTAATAGCACTTAGCATTTAGATCTAGGACAAGACTTTATTCTTGACCTTTCCAAACGTAGTTTTGAAACCATCAATTTACTAGTCTTAACCTTGTGCATTTTGCACTGATAGGTAATAAAGTTATCAAGTGCAAGGTAGTAGGATGATTATAATTTAACGATGTCTCCGGAACTGAAGCAATATTCTGTCATTACCAGCGAAAAGAAAATTATTCACAACGGGACTCTCCTTTCGCAAGATTTTTTTTTGAATTGAGGATGAATTAATGAACGAGGCTCTGTGGGAATAAAGAGAAATATATTATCACGCGTTCAGAGCATGCATTGGCGAAACAATGTCGAACTTGTCGAATGAAAATTTTATGATATTGGTATTACATTACACAATCCACTAGCAGTTCCATTTTGTTTTTACACGTTAGTTTTTGCGGAGTTGGTAACAGTGATCTCAGCACCAGTTCCATTGCAAGATATGTCGCAACTTTTACCCCAAATGTGCGTTCGTCAATTTTTATTAAATTCCCAAAACCCTAATTTATTCTTGTAAATAAAGCAAGGTGACCCGTCATGCAGAAAGACGTAAACTTTTACTATTTACAAATTCCATGAAAAGACGTCTCCAGCTTGAGATCAGCCAAGCAGCTTGTCCAGTTTATGGAACCTCTATTGCAGTGGCGCATGTGTGCATTTGAATTCAATAACATTAAACGATAATTTTAACGATAAGAAGCGATGGTTGTTTACTCCGACAAACTCATTGCAAAATCCTTTAGGGTTAGCTCCTTATGTGATTAGGGCTAAAAGTCTGCAAATAGACATTAATTTATAATTTTGTGTTTCTTTTCATACAAGACGGAATGTTTCATAGTTAAAAGCTGTAACAACGAAGGAATACATTACTTTATTGTACTTAATAGTAGTCAGTCAACTTAATCATTTTAAAAAGTAATCAGTTAAAAATACTTGCATACAAAATTGATATAAAATTCAAATAGTGTAAGTTTCAAACAATTTGGAAACATTCGCAATGAAGATGAAAACGAGTTGAACAAGAAATAAACTGATTTTTTCTTTTTTCTGCAAGCCATATTTCAAACGATTAGCAGTCATTTAAACATTTGATTCAACACCTTTCACTTTCTCGAAATGTTTTCCCAGAAGGCTTTTTGCATCGCTGTTAACTGATATTGATTAGAATCTAGCATCCATCTAGATTTGTTGGTTTGTGATTCTTTGTACCTGAGTTTGTTTTTGCAATTCGACCTTCACCAAAAGTCAACTGTGAATGACTGCAAGTGTTTGCAATGCAATGGTGGTAGAGCTTTTGTTATAACCTGCCATATTTCGAGTACACTTTTTGAAAGCCTTGAAAATCGGCTGTGAATCTGAAAATGTTTTAATATAAACTGTGAGAAAAACAATTCCTGAAAAACTTGGACAACCAACCGACATACGAATATTCAAATAAATGGCAGGTGTTATTTCGTTGGAAGATTGTTAAAATTTGACTTCATTGGTATGTATGTACGCTGCATTAAAACCAGTGTCAACAACCAATCATATCTTTCATTTCATTTTGACTTATCTCAACCATTCCAAATAGCGTCTTATAGCCCGCAATTTATTTGGCAAGTGTCATCAATGATCATCAGGTCAGCTCGTCAGCTCAACGAGCAGGTACAACCTTAAACTTAAAAGACACAAGCACAGTTGAAGATAATGACTATAGATACGAAGTTTTCTCACATAATATTCAATTTCTCAATAACCGTTCCACTGCCTTTTGTTTGTGGTATAAACCAAATCAATTCACGGTCGATTTACTGTCTTTTTAATTCACCTCACAAAAGTAATCGAATTCTATGATTTTGTATAAAAGTTGTAGTAAAATGTACTTCCCGGAGCTTTGTGTTTGAAACAAGTGGAGTAACTGATATTTCAGGAATAGGTGTAGAAAATATATTTATGAAGTTAAGAAGAAAAAAATTGAGCAATAAATATACCTGTGTCAGTCTCTTTCAAAAAGTAAAAGTTATCGCTGACATTTCTCCTGTAATTCGCAGTGGATTACAGAGTTTTACAAATGTATACATACGTAAAGACAACATGGCACCTACGTGTGTTGTCTTTTGCATTCACAGCGTCATCGTCATTGATGGTAATGGTAATGGTGATTGCCTGAATACATCAAGCCTCTGCATCACAGGGAAGATGAAAGAAGATAAAGTGATTTTCACGTTGTCGGCTTCTGCTTTTTGCTTGCACTAAAGGAGGTAGGTACATCTTTCAGAACTTCAAATTTGCGCAACTTGTCTGATGCATAATTTATGAGCATTTGGGGTGGGAGTAGTATAAAAGCGGGATGAAACAACAGAAACGGAATCAGTACGCTCAATTCCATCACTGCGGTGAACTCTTCAGAAAGAGGCACGCGACTCTTCAAAATCGAACTTGACTTTTTCAAATTTCTATTTCTACAATTGAAACCTTCATTCCGCGACTTGTGGATTTTAAAACTTTTTAAAAGTATACAAAACACAACATAATTCATCAAAATGATTTTTGCAGTCTCTCCATTGGCCTTAGCCATTCTCTTCGTTATTGTCCTTTTCATTTTTGTCAATCGGCATAATCAAGGTTAGAATTCGAAACTTTTGAAGTCAAGTTCACGACTATCTTTGTCCGAAATCCTGTATTCACGTAGAAATAATTTTTATTTTGCAGATAGTGCTAAACGTGCACCAGGTCCCAAACCATGGCCACTCATTGGAAACATCCCTTTTATGGCCAGATTCGTAGACTCCACTGCTGCCTTTTCTGCCCTCACAAAGCAGTACGGAAATGTTGTCTCCGTCAAGTTGGGTTCCATGGATTGTGTCGTGCTGTCAGGCTACGAAACTTTCAAGAAAGTTCTCTGCAGCAACTTCTTCGATGACAAGGCCTGATTTTATCAGGATCAACATGATGTTTGGGGGCAATCGCAACAACTGTAAGTGCATAAAATTTGCTCGTCATGTGCACAGAAAAAGTACTTGGAAAGTAGCAAGCAGTCTAAAGTAAAATGTATTATTCTTTCAGCTTTGGCATTTACTGATTACACCGAGAGCCACCACAAAAGCCGACATGTCATTGGCAACTTTTCCTTGGCTCGTAATACATCCACACTTTTTGAAACTTTGGATACTTTGTCAACTGAGAACATTGTTCGTCTCGTTGAAGACATTAAGGCTGAGACATCAAAAGGAGAGTCGGTACCATTGAAGAAAAATGCTGGAGAAAACTGTAGCCGGAACTTTCCTCAAATACTTCTGCTCCACCGAAGTTAGCAAGGATGACCCTGAATTGGAAAAATTTGTGCAGGCATTCGCCTGCATTTTTGAGGAAATCAACACGCCATGTGCTGGTGATGTCTTGCCCTTCCTCATGAATTTCATCAACAAAAATTACATCGTGGAAGCATCCAACACAATTCGCCACTTTGTTCATGAAAAATGTCTGAAGCCTAGACTCGAGCAGAGAGAAAAAATGAAACAGGCAAAAGAAATGGCCACCGATGAAAATAACAACGAAGTATGTCCCGACATTGAAGAACCTGCTTCCGAAGAAGTTGATCTCTTGGACGCTCTGCTTAATGCAGCAGATAACTCTGATTTGACTTTGGAAAACGCTCTCTATTCCATGGAAGATATTTTGGGTGGGCACACTGCTGTATCTCACACAATCATTCGCATGCTGGTTTACAATTGCCCAGAACCCCGAAGTTCAGGAAAAGATTCGTGAGGAGGCAAGAGCAACCGGTGTCGCATCAATGACATCAAAATTGCCTTACACTGAAGCAACTGCTTGGGAGTGCTTAAGATTCATCAACTCTGCCATTGTCCCACACAAAGCAACACAAGACGCTGAAATTGATGGTGAGTTTTATTTTTGACATTTTTTATTTATTCTAGAAAGTTTGATGATTGCACAACATGGTAGGTAGAAGGTTTGTGAAACAGGCAGAAGAGAATTCGAATTTTTAATATTGGTTTTAAGGGGAATACCACAGATCGAAATAAAAATTGGGGATTCGTCTCTGAATTTATTGAGATTTTTATACAAAGAAGAAACAGGCAGAAGAGAATTCGAATTTTTAATCTTGGTTTTAAGGGGAATACCACAGATCGAAATAAAAATTGGGGATTCGTCTCTGAATTTATTGAGATTTTTATACAAAGACAAAGTATCATAAATATGACAGGACTGGCACATTTTTGAATTGCAATGATCGAATGAAAAAGAACAGTTAGTCTCCTGTAGTCGAAATGAACATTGTTGTCTGATTAAAATACATAAATTCAGTTTTTTTATCTGATTTGTGAGTGATGGAACGTCTCGTAGTACCTATTTGTTTGTTTCTCTTTGCAATTCGCAACTCGCAACCTCCAGATCTTTCGATGAACTTTGCGCTTCCTACTTATCACTCTCTTATAGTAATTGTTTCTTGAACGAAATGAATCACGCCGTCAGGTAGAGGGACAAAAATATATGTCAAANCACGCCGTCAGGTAGAGGGACAAAAATATATGTCAAATTAGAAAGTTATTATTACTGGAAGTGTAGCGGATGAGTGTGCAAAAAAATGAACTACCATAAAGTAACAGTCCTCCACCAAATCAAAATAAAAGCAGAATAATAATGACCTAGTTGAAATTAGCATGATATTACAAATGTAACCCTCAGTGGATAGGTAGCGGTATTTCAGGATTCATGACCTAGATCAAGCGAAATGATAAGGCTGAGAAAAACAAAATGCAACTTGAGTTGAAATGAAATTGTGAGTTCTGAAAAGGAAAGCGTGCATCTAGAGTCGTTCTGAAGCAGGCTGTACTATTTGAGTTAGAGTAATAATAAAGTAGCATTCAGTCATAACACGCGAAAAGTTAGAATATAGCTCAGCCAGGAATTAATATGGCATAATTAGCCTACTACTCCTCTTACAATTGTTAACCTTTACTTATAAATCCAATTTTGCTAATTTATTTTTCTAGGCTGGGAAGTAAAGAAAGACACGGTGGTTTTCTTTAACAACTACGATCTCCATTTCTCACCCGAATTGTGGGACGAGCCCCAGAAATTCAACCCAGAACGATTTCTAATCGAGAATGGCAGTCGCCTAATGAAACCAAACTATTTCATTCCTTTCTCAACTGGGAGACGGGGCTGCCTAGGTCAAAAGATTCTCATGAGAATGTCCGTTTCAGTCATTGCCAACCTTTGTCAAACATTCCAAGTGGACTTGGACTCCACTGAAGATTACTCCTCTGTCAGATGCTGCCTTGCTGTGGCCGATAGACCATTCAGATTCAGTTTCAAAAAACTTGACAATTAAAAAAGAAGCAATTCAAGTCCATGTCGTTCACCAAAGATGACGCAAAGGATCTCATCTCGTCACGACCGTCGAACTTTCAAAACATAGTTAATGCAACTTCCTTTAGAAGACGATGTATTAAAACATTGGCTCTTGGTGATAGACCGCTGCTCCGAATTGAGAATAGCGATGACGATAGCGATCGCTAATAGAAGGATTGCTCAACTTTTGAGGAAAGCAGTCAGGTTCCAAAAAATTAAGTCTTTGTCAGTAAGCCGCACTTTACGGCGAAACATGAGAACGAGAAGAGAGAGCAAAAACTCAGCCACTCAAGAAATTAATAGAAGGATTGCTCAACTTTTGAGGAAAGCAGTCAGGTTCCAAAAAATTAAGTCTTTGTCAGTAAGCCGCACTTTACGGCGAAACATGAGAACGAGAAGAGAGAGCAAAAACTCAGCCTCTCAAGAAATTGGACAGTTAGACAGCCAACTTGTACCAATAACATCTCCCACAAGTTATCGGTGAATTTTATCGGCACATTTTGGTAACTCCACTCCGATGATGCTCGTCAACCGCTAAGCTCATTCAGCGTCATTGTCTTCCATCATCATCATCGCTTCCTTTACATTTGAGTGATGCTATAAAGAAAAGTATTATTAACATTTTCGTATCGCTTTCACACTGTGTTATTTATCCTCGGTATAGCATTATTTTCCTCCCTTTCATTGCCACCGGCAAAGTTTTCTTGTCGTTGTTCTTGTTATAATATAATATTTTTAAAAAGTAACTCGAATTTTATGAATAGATAATAATTTAATTTAATCGAAGCTAGTTCGAACACGCGCAATAGATGTAAGTTAAAGAAGCAGATGAAAGTAGGAGATAAAATGTACGGATATCGTTTTTTGTGTAGATGTAGAAAAAAGATGAAGTCATGTTACTTTAGTCAAGATATACCAAGAGAAGTTTGGTAATATTTGCATATTTCTGCAGAACTGATGATCAACTTTTTAAAAATTATAATATTATTTTGTACAGGTACGAAGTATCGAATAACTGTTAAGGGTTTGTATAAAAGGCGAAGATATAAAAACCAAATGTATTTCTTAAATTATAATTGTTGCAAAATGCAAACTAAAATACAAATTGAATGAACTGCTAGAAACTTAAATTATCTTAGTAATTTAAATTATAAACGTGAATTGACCGGGGTTTTGGATTTTAATATTAAAAACCTAAGAATTAAGTTCAATGAAGACTATATTTTAGTTTCTAAAAATTCAGAAGTCTGAGACGCATCTACATTTGCTAAATAAATACACTCGTTCCTAGAAGTTTATTACAATGTGTAAAGCAAAAACATTTTGTGTACATTACTGCATACATATATTTAAATTAAATAAAATACAAATCATTACCAGAAATTATTTCTCTGCTTTCCCTTCTTCAACATCTGCATCTGCACACCACTTAGCAAACACTCATCTCATTTATGGAGTTAAAACATCCACTATATTTCTAAAACAAAGAAAGGGCGATACATTTTTTAGAGAAAGAAGGTTTGTAATGCATGCCATTTTTTTCCACAATAATTTGTTTGTACAAAAATGAATCTATCCAGTGTTTCAATTTTAAAATTATGCGAATAGTGAAACAAGTTGTTTATGAGAAAAATGAACGCCATATAACAGCGAAAAAACAGGTTGCACTGACAGTCAGAGGTTGGTAATACGAACTTAATTCATAAAACATTAGCAAACATGCAATCTTTTTTCCGCTCTTTTACTTACATCAATCTATTTTCCTAGAAAGTACCAAAATTTTAGGTATACGATCAAAGTCCAATGCAAAAATATTGCTTTGCGTATGTGCCGCCCAAGCGAATGATTAATTCATACCCTCTTTGATATATTCATTCAAATTCAAAAACATTCCTTCTGGTAAAATCAACGTTTCTGAGAGAAGTAATGTATGTGTACACAAGTTGTAAGCACTGACTGAATTACTTACATCCTACTAACTACTGAATCAAGAATGGAATGGAACAAGTGACACCTTAATTTTCTCCGCCTTTTTACAACGGATTTTATTTTACTAAATCCAATAAAATTGGAATGTGATATGTGATAAATTATCACTGATAATACAGAATACATGTCACGGAAGGGTTAATTCATATAAACATGGCAAATGTGACTTGTTTGTCATTTATCGGTTATGGTTTAACTCCCCAATGCGATGTATAAGTTTGGGCTGTGAAATTTTAAAGCGCACCGGCCTTCTGGAGACATGCATATGTACAAGATAAATTTAGGATTCAACTGACGCATACTGCAGAACGTAGCATTGTAATATACGAAGATGTATTTAAATCCTTGGGTTTGGGAACCAAATAGATACCTGAAATAGATTTTTAGATATTGTAGCATTGTAATTCGAAAATTCGAATATTGTTTTCTTTCTGCTATAATAGCAGTGCTATTAGGGTAAACTTTTACTCTGACCATTTCACTTGCGGTTTAGTGATCGGTTCTCAATTTTACATTTTTACTTCCCACTAGTTCAAGACAAGTCTATTCTTAAGAAATATTATATTTTAAAGA
>VYYJ01006009.1:0-10095 GCA_021029165.1 Cyphoderus albinus
AATTTGAACGTATGTGAAGGAAAATTTGATAATTGCAAAATATTTATTTGATACTGTATTTCAAAAATTAATACGAAAAAAGTCAAGTCGTAAGAGATGACTAATGTAATGACTCCAAGAAACCACTGCTCTGTTGACCTTAAGAATTAAAAATTTGATCTTCAAATTATAAAAGTACCTAAAGCATTTTTCTTCTATTTTTAATTGCTCTTTAGATAATAAGCATACCATTAGCGAACTTATTTTATGTGTAGTAGAAATAACTGGTCTTTTTGTCTCCAGTGCTCTCATCAGCACACTTCTAATCTGAATATTAAAAAAATGAAAAATGCCTCTTAGCTAACCAGCGGAATGGAGTCAGTCAGTCAGTCAGCAGAACTAAAACAGATAAAAGTTCAATCGCAGCGGTTTATCTTTTCTAGAAGGAAAGCGTCACTTGACAAAGGAAAGCTGGCAGCAACAAAAAGCAAAGTTTGCCTTTGACATAAAGGACAACTAAAAAGCTAAAGAAAGTTGACATGTTCGGAAAAAATTTCACCTTCTGCGCTTAACATAGCCCTAACCAACTTTTTAAAAGACGTCATCATTATCATCGTGAACCAGGATGAAGCGGTTCCAGAAAAAAAACGTGAAACGAAATGAAAATACATAACTCTTCAAAAGATGATGAATAAAAAGTCAAACTATCTTAGCTAACTTTTCAACTCAACCCTCGTCACCTTTTCTTTTTCCGTTTCATTTGCGATTGCGATTATATTAGAAAGCACTTTTGTGTAATTAATGTTGAGAAATGATTTAATTTTTAAGTAGGTATTAAAACACAAAATTTTAACTGGTTTTAGCGTTTCTTCCTTTATCACAACATAAACATAAATAATCATAGTAATAGTAATTGTATCTAGCACAAAAAGGAATTTTAGTCATAAATGGTGGTAGGTAAAAGGCGAATGGAATTTCGGCTCAATCATCACAATCATAACATTTTAATAATGGAAAAGTCGGAGTAGTTACGTGATTATGTTATTTATGTATAACGTATCATAAGAGCACGTAGCGTCTGCTAATGTCTCATCATCTCATTCTTTCTCATTTACTAATGTTAAATGCTGTAAAACAGTTCGCTTGCTTTGTAAAAAATAATTTGCTGTGTTATTAGTTATTACCATTACTAGGATAATGGCGAGTCGAGTCACTGGTGCCATTGCGCTTCACTCTCACTCATTTAACTCTCCGCTCTTCTGTGGTTATGTTATTCCAATGTTTAAGCAGTGGAGCCGGAGCAGCGCAGAAAAAGTCGAGCAAACGGTGTTAGTGTTACTGTTGTATTATTACAATGGCATATAGACTTTTGTCCGCTCGATAGAAACTTTTGGCACAAGCGAGCTTTAGAGCTCAGTTAGAGCGAGAAAACGTGCGGAGCGTCTTCTGGATCCTCTCATTCCGAATCTTGATTCTCTCCAGTGCGTACCTGGTTTCTGTGCCGAGCTTCACTTCTCGAGAGTTTGCACGGCTGCAGCGAAACGTGAAACGCTTTATCCAATCAAACATTAGAGTTAAACAAACCAAGCCAAATCGTAACCATACCTGACATACTTAGTTTTCAAAAGTTAAATACAGTATTTAAGCAAACAGGGTTTTCTCTTTGCATTCACTTGCCTCCTTTTCCAAAATATTTTTCAATTTCTGGACAATATACGTAGATTTGTGATAGTGCATTGGGTACGTCGAACAGGTTCTGGAGCGAACCTACTCCAGCTTACGTGCGAGAAGCAAGTGAAACCCGACCTACGTACTTTTTTCCTTTTAGCTTTTCAGACAAGTTTTTCCCATGTGAAAAAACACACGAGGGGTAACTCGTTTTCTAGCTCATTGTTGTCAGTAAAAAAGTCTTTGTTGGCTTATCATATCATCATCACCATTCTTCTTCATTATGGTTCCAGTTTCCAGATCACTTGTTGCAAAAATCCACTGTGTAGAAATCGCGAGTTTGCAATATGCAAAGTTTCACTTGTTAGACATTGTTCGAGGAGTTTGAACATTCTATAACGTTAACTGCTCCTCCTTGCGGTGCCAGTGACTACTAGAGTGAACCTATTTACATAATTGACTTTTATCTGAGAGTAGTTTTTCTCTAAAACTGTTACAAATGCCTGCAGGATCGTGTACATTTCCTCCTCTCCTTCCCTCATTCCCCCTTCACCATCATCAGCGGCGTTCTCTGCTAATCGAGCAGATGCATTTCCTCTTAAATGAGACAAGTTCCAATCATAGCCTCCAGATCGGCATTAAACAAGAGAAAGAAGATTCAAATGATATTGATTTTGGTGTAAGAATCATCACATTTCTATAAAAAAAAGTTTGGTTCTTGTTGGAATGAAAAATCCTTTTAAAGTTTCTTCCATTTTTGGTTAACAAATTACTAAAACTGGGTCTTATGTAGTAAGTTGTTCTTGATTTTTGTTTCCCTGTTTGTCAAAGTACTTACAATTTTTCTAACTCTCTTCAAATCTGTTTTCTTTCAAACTATTCATTTCAAGATTATCCAAAATGGGAGATTTCTTTGCTATACACACAAAAAAAAAACTTTGACCTGTTTAGCTACAATCCTTCTCTAGTCACTCTTGTAGTTTCATGATAAGTGTGTCTCTTGCATGAAAAAGTTTGTATCGATTTCTACAACCGTTTCCGTCTTTTTCTGATTTCCAGGGCGAGGACAAAGACTTTGGTGACAAGTGGGAGCAAATAAGCGAGGAGAAGTCGAGCAAATCCTTTGGCAGCCATCTGGAAGGAAAGCGAGCCATCGAATCACCATCATCCTCAGGTTCACAACTTCCACCAGAATCATCAAGCGAATAGTATTCTCAGCGATCATTCTCAGTCCCCAACTCAACAACAAGGTCAGCAGCAACAACATCAGCTTCACCAGCACCAACAGCACGTGCCGGATGAGGTCAGCTTGGACTCCCAGGATAACCCTGAAGGCTCAAATACTCCATCGGCAAGCACAGGGAGCGCGTCAAGCCCGTGTCCAGCAGATAACACAAAGGAAGCTACCTCATTCCTTTTCGTTGGACCATTGGGTACGTGATCAATTATTCATTTTAATAACCATCTAGCTCCATGTATTCTATCTCATTTAAATTTAATAGACAGCAGTTAACATTCAGACATGCACGTTTAAAAGGAAGGCCTCTATTAAACGAATCATATCGATTTTTTTTTTTGCAAACTTCATACTTTCATTGCTTTTGTATCGCCTGCATACACAACACGTTACAAATGAGTGAAAGCTACTGCCAAACTTGTTTTTGTTATGAATGCATAAAATCCAGGCTTTCTGATTCCGTTTATTCATATATAGCATAGAATGTCAGGGTCGGCAAATGTCTCGCATTGAATTCGTATATTGCCCTGTCATGCCATCGTCATTCTAATATCGTTTAAATCATCTGCATCTGAATGAATGATAAACTAAAGCACTCCAATTCATACACACACATGACAGAAATCGCTTATGACGACAAACGACAGGGACTTACATACTTAATAGGCACTTTCTGTCTGGGGCATAACGAAACAAGAGGTTATTGGGTTCGTGCTGCTCCCGTTTCCATTGGAGCGTCTGTTCGTCAGACTCGAATCGGAGCAAGCAGCAAGCAGGCAGCGTAGCTGCATACCCACTCGCTTACCACAAAGTCAGACTTGAGCATACTCTTCCAGGTTGGAAGTTCCAACGTCCTCCTCTTCAATGCCACCGAAACTCGGAAAGTAAAAGGGGGCAAGCAATGTTAAACTCGAGACAGGCTAGCATTTTAAAGGGACGGCAATAGCAAGTGAAACTCAGTGAGAGCAACAGCAGCAGCAGTAGCAACAACCGTCTGAATTTAAATCATATTTCAAAAGACAAGGGAACACAGCCACAGCGGGGCTTTCGTCCCCAAATACCTTTGAGTTACACAAGGCTAAGGCATGGCTGCAGCTAGTTTGCTTGTATAACAGTTCCAACGTGGGCAGAAGACTCAAGGCTCTGCTGCTGGGTAAAGTAAAGTAACAAACAACACGGCGTTGGTCCACGGTCACGTCTGCTCAATTGTACTGTGTTGTGTTCCATAAACTGGAGCCTGAATCATATCATCCCAACTATCTTCATATCCTATAGAAGTTTCCTGCACAACACTGTCGTCTGAATCTCATTCGCTGCCGTTTTTTCTCCTGTTCATTTCCACATTTTGCATGCAGTAAGCGTTCGCAAACAGGAGAAGTAACACACACAACACTTCATGTTGCAATACATCACGGTGAAATTCCCGAGGCACATATTCCTTGGTATGTCATGTCAGTCAGTCTCCGTTTATGGAAGTCTTCCTATGAAACAAGGGCATTGTAGAATCCTTACTTTGTTCCACTACTTCACTTTGACGTGTCGTTTCAATTTTATTTCCGACTAAGTTTGCGAAATTGAAAGTTCCGGTGAAAGTTGAAGAGAGAGAAGTTTCGGTTTTTTGCTAACAACCACATATACACACGTACAAAACGTATCGATTCCATTCATACATGACTGACGATATATTAGTACAAATTTAAATGTTGACACCTTTAAACCTTTTTGCGGCTTTTTGCGTCTCTCTCGTTTGCTAACTTTAATATAATCCAAGGTGATCACTAATCAGAAACAGGCTGACATGTCACTTGTCTACCCACACTTCAGAGGTTGATGGGTCCAAGTTTAATCTACAAAGGGTAATGTGTATTTTAATACAGTTAGCAACGGCGAAACTTTATGACATTAATTAATTTTGGGGTAAAGTACAAAGAACTTGTTTCGAAATTAAGCAGAAATTACAAACAAAGTAGGCGTAATAGAACATAAACTTGGGAAATTGCGTTTTAGTAAAATGACTGNCAACGACGAAACTTTATGACATTAATTAATTTTGGGGTAAAGTACAAAGAACTTGTTTCGAAATTAAGCAGAAATTACAAACAAAGTAGGCGTAATAGAACATAAACTTGGGAAATTGCGTTTTAGTAAAATGACTGGGGCAATGAGGGAAAAAGCCAATAAAGGGCAATTAGCATTCTGAGCCAAGCATCTTCTAAGTGAAATTTATTTGCTACTTTGCATTTGCATTATTATAGCCAGTCACCGCATTTTTTTTCATTTTTGGTGTCATCTAACATTTACAGGAAAGAAACGAAAGTACAGTCGCCAAAGAGCAACGTCCGATGACAACGAATCTGAATCGCATCCACCGAACAGCGGCAGGATCTCCCGAGACTCCTGAGGACGAGATGGATCAGTCACAAAGTCCATCTCCTGGAGAGAACTCACAGTCAAGTGTTGGCCGTCTCAGTCGTAAAAACTTATCCCCAGCTCTCGAGTCAAATAGCGGAACTGTAGACCAAGTCTCTGGACTTGTCAGCAGCACACCACCAATTCAACGATCTGCAACAACCGAGGAGGAGTCCGGCGCGGAGGAGTCTGCGGGAGAGGTCAGCAATATGGGGATGCCCGCAGCGGTCACCACAGCTTCGAGCATTATCTCAAAACCATCTCCAATGATTGGCGCTCCAACATCAGTCATTCGCAGAGTGAACAGGAAGAAGCAAGAGCATCCACTGCCGCTCAATCTGTCCGTCTCTTCACCACCCAGCAATAGCAACAGCAGTTTCTCGTCACTCTCTGGACCCTCGACTCCAAATGTTGTCTCAGCCTCGCCCTCAACAGGTAGGCCGGTTGCAATTGCGAACAGGAGTGCTACGGGAGTTGAGCCCTCAGCAGCGAATCCATCAGTGATTCGCGACGAACTCTTCTTCGAAGGGAGATCCGCATCAGACCGTCAAGTGTTCATTTGGAGGTACAGGGATGACATGACGGCAACGTCACCTCTCACTACTACAGCGGCTGGCCCAATGTCTCCATCCTCGACAATTTCTGCCACCAGCTTCGTTGTACCTGACGTAGGGGGATCGAAGCATGGAAGCAGCGGTGCGAGCTCTTCTGCTTCATCCACGATTTCTCAACTTCCTCCGGGCTCACATGACCCCGTGACTGGTCAACCCATCGATAAAATGGCTGGTCTTGGAGACACTGCTACCAGTGGAAGCGCGGCGAGTGGGAAGCCACCAAAGAAGAAACTGAAATGCAACGATTGTGGCAAAGAGTTTAGTCAACTGCGAAATTACAGATACCATCGCTCCAGACATGAGGGTTCAGACCAGTTTTCCTGCACCTGTCCGGTGTGTGGAAAGCAGTTCAACGATCGAGGCTACTTGAGCAGCCACATGAAGATTCATCGAAATGCGAAGGAGTATCGATGCGAGTTCTGTACAAAAGGCTTCAATCAAAGGGTCGCTTACAATATGCACCGAAGGATTCATACTGGCCATAGGCCCCACCAATGCGAAGTTTGTGGAAAGTCGTTCAGTCGAAGAATGTTGCTCAAACAGCACATGCGAATTCACACTGGAGAACGCCCCTACTCTTGCGGTGTGTGCAACAAGGCGTTCGCGGATAGATCTAATATGTTGCTTCATCAGGTAAAAAGACGCCCTCAGGCATTTAATTGCTTTTTAATTTAATTAATTTCATGTCATTTCATTTCATTATTCACCCACTCATAGCCATTAGCATACCAACTCATCTACAACTCATTCATTTAAAATCTAATTCTGCCAAAAGGCTAATTCTTCATTACGTCGAATATTTAATTCATTTACAGAGACTTCATTCTGGCGAGCGACCCTACGTTTGTGAGATCTGCAAAAAGAGCTTTTCTAAGAATCACCACTTAAAAACTCATATGAATCATCATGCTGGCATCAAGGTAACTTCTTATTCCTTGCTCGCATGCTAATTTGGGAGAAAGTTTTTATTTTTAGCATGCATAATAAAAAATGCGATTTTTTTCTCCCTTTTATTTTAATAGCCGTACGAATGCCCAAAGTGCCACGCGCGCTTCAGTCAATCAAGCAACATGAAGACTCATTTGAAGAAATGCTCAGGTGTTCCGAACCCGACCACTAGCCAGCGCCAACAGATGCTCAGAAGAAATCCACTAGACATAGGCAGGACATCTGCACAACTCCCACTTCCCCCTTTGCCAGGAATGATGGCTGCAGCAGCCGCAGCAGCAGCCGCTGCCGCTGGGGGCGGCCGACCAGGCGAGTCCCTGCCGCCCTTGCCACCAGCTTCACGATTAATTTCTGAACAACAACAGTGGAACTTGTTGCAGCAGACGATTGGAGGAGGTCAAGGAATGGTGGGCGCACCGACGAATGTGCCACAGCTTTCACCGGGACATTCCAGAGGTCAAGTTCCAATTGAAAGTTTACTGCTCCATTTGAATGTGAGCCGCAGTCGTCATCCTTCTCAAGGCAGTATTCACTCTGGAGCACCTCCGTCACCAACAACGACGATGTCTTTTCCCGAACTGCAGCTGATGCTGCGGAATGCTGCCGCAGTCGCTGCTGTCTCGTCTGGATCTCGCAGTGCCGGCCAGTCCATGGCTGGACAGAGGACGTACTCATCTCCATCGTCTCCGTCTTCCAATGCCCCAACTGCCACAGTGACAACAAGTGGGATGACTCCCATTCCAGGGATGGCAAGTTTCGGTGGGGGAAATATTAGCCCAAGTTCTATCGCAAACATGAGGCGCAATTCTCCACCTCATGGGGCAATGGGTGGGGATTCCATCACACCTCCATCTCTGTCTCCGATGATGCAAATGAACCCAAATTTAGTTGGGTACGGTGGCCGATCTGACGCGGCTGTTATGCCTCCTCCATCTACAAACGGCACTGTTCTCAGGAGCATGTCCTCGTCGTCGCCAATGATTCCACCGGAGCTGCTTTCACCCTCTTCAGGTAACATGCTAAGGGTAGATACGAGGGGGTTGGAAGGTTACCCTTCTGGGTTATCACCACCTGATAAGACTGGCAGTAGACAAGGACGAGTCGTCCCGAATCCCATGACCTCCCCGAGGCGAAAGCAACCCTCACCAACATCTCTGTCGGCGAGTGGGTCGTTCATCCCCTTGTCGACACTGGAGAGTGCTGCAATCGCTTCAGGTTTGAGATCACCCTCTCAAGTGGTGCGCTTTTTGTCGAATGCACTGAGGGACGCAGAGAACCCCCTGCCCCAGAGTAGCCAACCCTCGTCATACACAAGACTGCCCTCCCTGTCCCACCACAATGTATTAGAGGCAATGGTAGCGGCGGCGGCGGCGGAACAAAACGCGCAATCAGTAGCGTCCCCAAACCAAGTGGGTGGTACCAGAATGCGCCAAGTCCCCTCGCCACCTCGGCACCACAGCCACCAGCAGCCACACCATCCCCAGCAGCACCACCACCTGCAACATCAGCAGCAAGTGGCTCAGCAACAAGCAGCAGCATTCCAGTTCTCTGGGGAGTTGCCCAGTTTGTCTAGTCTCCACATGAGTCAGCAAGCGGGCGTCTCTTCCCCTGAACACCACCACCATTCCAACCCTGCGCCACAGGGCGTTGCGCCCCCTTCCTCTTACTCTGTCATCACGTCATCTCACATGCTCCAGCAACAGCAGCAACAGAGCCAACACCTCGGTTTGCAGCAGCAGCAGGTCCGTTTCTCCTCTGCTTCCTCCTCCTCCAACGCGGCCAGTCGAATCGCCTGCACAATGGACGAGCATCATGTCGGTGCCAGCCAACCGCAACAAATCGAGCTTCATCATCAGCAACAATCACCACAACAGCGACAACAAGGCTATCACCAAAGCTTACTGCTTAGCCACGTTAGTCAACAGGGGTCAGTGCCGACACTGTCCCCCAACTCGGGATATTCAACCAGTCCGAATAACTCTAGCAACTCGGCTTACTCGGCGTTCACTCACTCAATCATTAGATCTCGTTCCCATTCTCCTGGTTCTGTGGAACACTTACGGGAGAGGAATCAGGATTATCAGAACTAGAAAAAGAACTAGTAATCAAAAAATAATAATTATCTTTCTAGTAATTATTATAATCATCATTTTAGAAGTTAGTGCATAATTAATTATTAATTAGCTGTAAATTATACTCTAATATTGCAAACGTACACAACATTTATTATTATATTACAGGCTATTTATAATTTTAAGAAGATGTATGTACATAAACTTTGAAAAGCGCGTCAATCTAATCTAATCTAAATAAATTGCATAAATAACTATTTATTCATTTTGTTCATTAAAAACATTTAACTTGACTGATCGTTATAAAAACGGATTTAATGAACAATTCTGAACGGACATGGTACTCGTACTCCTGGCGTAATTTAACTAAAAATAATTATCTTGCTATTACGAACAATTAAATATTCAGGTCATTGTAGCTAAAAAGCTGATGTAATTAATGTAGTGATTTAGAATTACTGTAGTCTTCAAGAAGAAAAATCAGCCAGATTTGAAAGAGAGCGCCTAAAATAATGCAAATCAATACTTCTATTTATTCCGACCGTTAACTGAATCGAAAAGTTTCTATACTGGTCGCGACCAAACCAGTCACTTAAATTCAATTTTATAGTTAGATAGAATAGATTTGAAATCAATCAAATATTGATTTTTCGATATTCCAAAAATAATCAAATCTTGAAAACTACTACTCTTCTACTATTAATTACACTAACACCGTAATTAAATTATTACATTAACTAAATGCTCCCAATGCTGATATTTGTATTTCATCAATTTTTGTAAGAATCTCCGGTGATTTTGGTCGCTACAATATTTCAAACATGAACTTGATTACATACATAATACGATGATATAAATAATATGGTAAAGATTAATTAATTACGCGAATACTATTGATTAAGCTGAATTACTACTCTGTGTTGTTTGTCGTACATGAATTCTTACTAAAGATATATTTATGTGACTGTACAAAGGTGAAAACCGCAGGTCAGAGTTGACTATATATGACGTATAGCAAAAGCAAAGAACTTTTTTTTCTAAAGCAGTCAAGAATTTTTCGTAGAACATCATTAAATAACAAAGCTGATACAATGAACGCTCGTCAATACTTCTACATACGTATGTAACTTACATAATTAAGTCGACTTAGTTTTTTATGAATAACAGT
>VYYJ01006010.1:0-10094 GCA_021029165.1 Cyphoderus albinus
ATATAATCCCAGAGTACAAATTATCTACATCAAAGTTGTATTATATTGTGATTTGTATTCTGATTCACGGAGAATACAATTCTACAATATTTGTAATGTAAAACCTACCACCCTATTATCTTAAATGTAGGATCATCATGATAAACACGATCGAAAGCGAAATCAATTGATGCTTAGGCAAGTAAAGTACAAAGCAAAAAATACGGAACATGAATTTTGAGATGGACATTGTTTACTTTACTTTGATTATCCTATCATCCTCAACAGTAAAGAGAGCGGCCAATTTCCTGATTTCCTTGAGCCTGAAATACGATCCTGTTGTCGCACCCTCCCGACATTTTTATGACTGACTGCCAGAGAACGTGGTTCAAATAATGAAAGAAAATAAACCCCTTTGTAATTTGTATAATTTTTTACATTTATGATATTCAATCGGTCATTATTATTATTACTGTTTTTCATCCATACACAACGTTTAACTCTGTTTTGACATATATTTTTTGTTTTGTAATAGTTTCTCTTTTTTCTTTTCTAAAATATCACATCAGGTCTTGAAAACTTCATTGTTCAAAACATATTAATAGCTTCGGTATTACTAATTAACAATTGTATTAAATAATAAAGTACAACGCAGTAAATCGACTAGTTCAGTTGCCAAAATATTAATAATAAACCTAATAAATAAGTACTAGGAAAAGCAAGTTAAATATTTAAATATAGCTATGAATTTTTAACTAAATCAAATGAAAAGTTGCCTAAAAAAACTTTGTCACTCTCAACTTAAAGAATTATCTACCCGTTCTACACAATTTTATGAATGGCTTTTGAAAATTACGATGATTGTTTCACATTGCTTTGATTCCGGTTCAACAAAAGTTTTCGTGATTTTACTCCTTTCATTCAGATCACCATACATAGCAATAGTTTCACAATAATTTTTCACATCATTATGTAACATCACATTGACACGTGAAGAAGATATTTCTATCAATTACGACAGTAATACAATAAAGACTTTTTAAATTCACAGCTTTTTTAAGAGAAACATAAATACGTTTACAATACAGATAAGTTAATTTCTCTGTGTGTTTATGCTTGTTTCTGTTCTGTGTTGTGACGATTGATTTTTGTAAAAACATTTGTAATTTGTAGCACGATTTTCTTTTCTAAAGTGGGAACAAGATTTCAGATTGAGATTGCGTATAGCAAGCTTAAAAAACGTTATGCTTTTCATGTCGAAATACCGGTGTAAAGCGGGTTAAGTAATATTTAAATGGGATAATAATTAAGTAAATATAAATGTACCTAATAGCATTAAATAATATTTCAATTAAAATACTATCGCGTTTGAGAAAATTGTATTCAAGAAAAGTAGATTTTACTCGTCTTCTAGTATTGAAGTATCAGCTTTGTTTCTTTGTTGGAAAAATTATTACTCTGTTGAACAGTGGTCGTAAATACAGAAAGAATTTATTTTTATAGCACATTGATTTGAATATTTTTTTTTTGAAAATGTCAAAATATTTTAATCCACCACATTTTTCCTCCCCATACCCGCTTCAACTTTATGAAATGTATCGTGCTGTATGTATCGTGTTTTTAAATAGTGTTCATGTTGAGATATCCCTAAGTACGTTAAATTCCGTTACAGGTAGTTGGTAAATTGTAATAATTTTCTTTTAAAACACTTTCTAAAAATGAAGTATACATTTTGATTCAATAATAAATAACATTGATTAGAAATACTATATAATAATTATTATATGCATATTTAATTGCATAATAAACATTTTGTATACTTATATTAAGATTATTTAGATTTTTCATTCTTTCCTTTTCTTGAACATTTAAGTATTTATCTGAAAAAGAAAACTATTGAATCGTTTTATTTTTTGTTTCATTTTCTGCTAAAATTAAGGCTGTGTGCGAGAAGGAGGCTGTTGTGTTCCTGCTGATGAGCATATTGAGGTGTTCATCGAGCCGGTTGTGGGAAGAAACGGTTTGGTTGATGATGCTGAAAGTGTTGCAGAGGAAGGCACACTCTTCGAATGAGGCAAGTTGTGCGAGTGTTGTTGCGGAGAACCGCCGCCGACGGTACTGCAAATACCTCCACTTGCTGCGGATTCGGGGTGAAGAAGGTGCTTCGATTGATTCTGGGCATGTTCAGCGTAATACGAAACTAGTGATTGATTAATGATTTGTGGAAGGGTCTCCAACTGTTCACTATACCAAATAAACAAATAAATATTAATGAACAGGTCAACAGAATAAACAGTTTTACTGGACGCTGGCTGATGGCTAATCAACCGACAATCGTTTTAGCCCATGTCATGCAAGATTTTGTAGTTACCTTATCACTGCCATTTTCCCTTCAATGGCCGCAAGACGGTCGTCCACTTGATCTTGTCGGCCTGCCAAGTCTGACACGATCTCGTACACCGTGCTTTGAGTCTGTCATTCCGAACACAAAAAGGAAATTAGCTTTTGCTGCTTCGCCTTTTGTCCCAGCTTACAGCGTATAAATATACTAATTTAATCTACCTAGCCTCATGGCGTGTTCAAAACATTTTATTTTTAAAATTCAATTATCGTATGTACATAGGTTTGGCCTTGGAGGAAAATGAAATTCAATTTGTTTGCGATATTATTGTGAATGTTGACACATCTTGAATAATTTATTTTTGGAGAGCAAGCAACGTCAATGCTGCAGTTTAACTAGGCACTTCGCAATATTTTTGATAACCGCATTATGAATGAAATTTGATAAGAGATAAATAAAGGTTGAATGAAAACTGATGACACTGATAATGAGAAGATGGAGATGGCGATGACTATAAGGCCTATCATTTATAACATCATTATTATTGTGTCATCGTCGGGGATGTTTTGAAATTTTGGAGGATGTACACTAATTTTTAATTCATAACTCATTTGTGACCTTTTGTAGAAAAATAATTAACAAAGGAACTGACCTTGGCCATATCTGTGATTGTATTGGCGTTATCCATTAATTTCCTCTGGTCCATTTTCACTTTTCTTAACCTGAAACAAAATATTTTTGGGGCGATGTAAGATAAAACATTTCGTGGTTTATTCATGTTACACTGAAAAACTTACGCGTAAATTGCTAAGAGGAACTTTCTCTGATGCGATCGGACCCTTGAGGCATAAACCCTTTTTACCAGTTTCGTATGTTTGTAAATCAACCAGGTTTCTCGCAACACGTTAGCGGCTGCATTTTTCAGCTACAAATTTCCGTTTACAACAAACAATAATAAATTAATTTCTATTATTATCAAGAGCGGTAGTAGCAGGCATTTGCAACAAAAACAAAATAAACTGAAAAAGTTGTAACAATTTCCTACAATTAACCTGATATTACCTGTTAATTGAAAAAGTAATGAGATAGAAATAAAAGGCATATGGACTCACTCTCCTGTCTAACTGCTTTTCCATCATAATTATATGAACTCTTTTCTCCGCTGGACTCATGGTCAGTTTTGGAAGTAAAACGGCCACAACCAACGCCATTGTTCCATTACCCTATACACCCGTGCATCAATATTTGTTTCAAAATAACTTGGAGAAAATCAACAAAAGTAAAAATGAATGTCATCTAAACTTGGTTTTACATTCCACTTTAGTTTTGGGCGAAACACACGGAAAACGGTATTATTTTTGCAAATTTCGACTGGCAAAAAGACCAAACAAAACCATGAGTTCACAACGGTTAATACATAATCACCTGCTATTCAACCTACGGTCCTTAGCTTAACCAGCAATCAGTTAACTACCTAACCTTAAGGAAAGCGAAGTTTTAGAAAAGCGGACTTAAAAATATGCAGAGTTAAAAAAGTAAGCCGTGGACAGATTAGATTCTAATGGTATACCCGCTTCGTTAGTTGCGTGTCCATCATAAAATTGTGAACATGTTTTTCAGCCCTGGTAAGCTCCAGTTTTCTCGACACGACAGCCACTAGGAGAGCCGTACATCCAGCTCCCTATACAATTTCCCAGACACACAAAGACACAGAGACAAGCCCAAAGTTTTTCCAAACAGGCCAGACATGGGCAGCGAATCGAGGTAGAGAAAAAATAGACAACCAATTTATGTTATTTTATATAGTCGAGAAACAATCAAAATACAATGCTTATTTGTAGTGTAATTTGGCACAAGCAATTAATCCGTTGCATGAGGTGTTTGGGATGTATACTTTTCGGCAAGTCATATCAATCATTACATACATACTAATTGAACTGCTCATTATAGGTCGTTTTAAATGTTATCGTCATCAATCAAAATGCAATTTATTTAGAGCATTCCACTCAATCAGCTCAACGACATTCTCTGGTCAATCATTTTAGGCTTTAAACAACAGCACTCCACTGGAGTTTTTAAAATGTCAGCTTTCTAAGTGTTTTGTAAATATTTTATTGTGTTTAACATTGAACTGGCAAAACTAATTCCACTAAAACGTGTTAGAAATTACTTGACATTTAATGTCAAAAAAATCATAATACGTCTTTATTTAAATTGCACCAACTGCTTTATAGTTTGAGATTTGCAAATGGTGCAATTTTAGAGAAAAACTTACTTCAAATTACTATTGATTCGAACAACTACGCTAATCTGTCTTAGTTTGTCTATTTATACGACTTTCAACAGTTCTAGTTAATTTTCTACTTGAGTTTCAAGTCAGTACGTCAGTTGGTAAGTTAATGGGTTATTGCTTGTTATGTAAATTAGCGGGCTAAAGAGCAATAATCAAAAACTGATTTGTGTATTGAGTATAATTGTTTTTTAGTTTTATTCTGTCACGCACATACTGCAGCAGCAAATGTCATTCGCCAATCAATATCAAGTAACAGCAGCCAACCAAAATCAACCAAATATATTTTTTACACATTTGATATGCTGGAAGTTTTATTTCGTTTGGTTGTTGATTGTTGAAAATGTGTTTTACCATAATGCCCGTCGTGACTGCAATCCCCCTTCCACAATAGGTATTTGGAACAATATCGCCGTACCCAACACTGAGGAAGGTTATCGAGATTAGCCACATACTATTGAGGATGTTAGCATGTTCCGCGTCGTGGTATCTAGTGACCCGTCCAAAATTTTTGATGAGCACACAAATTGTAATATAATCCGCCTCAAAATTATTTCAAAGTGTAATAAATTTTGCAGAAATTATTAAGATGTAAGTATTATTGTTTTCTTTGGTGAAGTATTCCGTTTTGCGTCAAAAATAAAACTCTCAAATATTTTGATCAAATGCTCTGCTCTCTTTAAATAAGAAAATCAAAGTTGTAAAAACGGATTTCAAACTGTATTCCATAGAAGGAATTTGGAAAATACAAAAATTAAAGATTTTCGTCATCATTATGAAAAGTGAATATTCACTGACAACTTCGACTTTTGTCGTTGTCAATCTTGTTATGTCAGCGTTATTGTATTAAGAAAAAATAATAACACTACTTATTAACAATTTAAGATTAATGCAATCAACAGTAAACAATGTATAATTATCATAGTTTAATAGTAATAGAAGCAAACAACCCATTTTGCCTTAACAAACTTGGTGAAATATTAGAATAAAGTTGGATAATAAATAACGAGAAAATGAGGTTTTTTCCAAGTGCTCAAATAAACTTAACAATTGTAGAACAATACGGTAATCTTTAAATTGTAGCTGCAACGCAAATTTGCATTGACCATTGTATTTTTGTTATTATGCAAAAAACATTTTACGCTTGTTCATCATTTCATTGTCAAACAAGTTCTGTATGTGTAATGCAAAAAAGTGTCTGTGAGAAGAATTAAAAGGATGTTTGAAAAATTATAAAAGAGAAATATAGAGAGAGATGAGAGAACAACTAAAAGAGAGATTGATGACACTGATAATAATAAAGGAAAATTGTGACTAATCGACAGAGTTAATTATAAAAACGTGATATTGAAAGAGAAAAAATTACAATGCAATTCTGCATGGCTATATGAATGTTTCATTACGTATAGTAATATTAAAATGTTTATGGCATAATAATATAAAATTATCACGGTTGAACAATGCAAGTGAAAAGGTACACAAAATAAATGTGTATATTTTTGGATGCATCTTGTCAACATAAATTAAATGTCATTTGTAATTAAAGCTGTCACTTTCTTTTATCAAATTATCCTCTTAGCTTTTCAGCAGAAACGAACTAGTCAGAGTTTTTGAAGTTTGAATTATGGATCAAAGAAGTGCGCTGTATAATATTAATGAAGCAGTAAACGTTCCAGGAATAAATTTCAAAGGGAAAACAATGGTTTAGATGAAATGTTAAATTTGCAGTAGTCAGGAAGTTTCATGTCACCATCTAAACTATATACTCTATACCCTCTACTGTCCTATCTTTTCTGTGTTGTGATGTTTTATGCAGCGTGAAATCGATATAGGACTATAGGAGCTAATTCACTTCACTGAAGTCAACGAAGAACAAAATATGTTGAGAAAATAGAAACTGAAAATAGGCGAAAAAATCAATTGCTGATATTTAATTTATGAAGCGAAATTTTATGAAACCCGCAGCTGTATTATCCAATATTATACTTAGGTACACTTACATCAAAAATTTACGTCGTCACGAAAATTTCCTTTATGTGTCTTTGTCCGAAATTTATTTACGAAAAAATAACTTCATTTATATTCCTCCAGTGGAAAATGCTCGGACCAATTTAAATGACCAATTTATATGCACACAGAGTCAGTTGGAATGACTGACCGATAACATCTATTATGGAGTGTTTGCAAAAATATCAAACTTTTACTTGCACTCGCACATTCATACATAAAAGACTACAGACTTTTGTAGAATTGTCTTATGTACCGCACCGCTTTACATTACTTGCCCACTTGTGTAATTTTATGTCGTTTTGAGACCAATATCTCCGGAAATTTGTGATAGTCCTCGAACTAACGACCACCGAAAACAATGTTTTTAGAGAGAAACAGAAGAATAAAAGGGACGTGAAAGCACAATTTTTATTATGTTTTCATGACCATTGCTGTGTCCTTCTTGTATTATTTATGTTGGTAAAATAGTCAAAACGATTTGCCAGAAAATCTTTTATTATTCATTTGTTCGAAGTATTTGCCAACGATAAGGAACCAACAATGACCAAAGTATTTTCTCTCAACACACGACAGGCACATTTATGTTTTGTTACTTCCCGTTTGTGTAGAGTAGAACGTCAACTTACCATCATACCACATGCTACACAAATACCTCGACCACAATAGGTATTTGGAACAATATCGCCGTACCTACAAGAAATGAAGGTTTTTGAATATCTGAGTGAAAATTTTGATAACAAATACAAAGAATTTTTAGTCGAATTTTGTACCCAACACAGAGGAAAGTTATCGCAATAAGCCACATCGAATTGAGGAGATTAGCATGATCGGCATCGTGATTCCTGTGCAGATAGGTAAACAACAAAATAAAAAATCAAGAGAAGAAAAGTGGAAACTGAACATTTCACTCGAGTTTTTTCATTTTTGAAACCTATCCAGTCTATTTAAAAAATTAATCATTGATTTTATTCTCCTCATCTCCGCGTAAAAGAACTTTTGTACACACTATAGACACAGACATAAGTAAATAATGATCATAAGAAGAGACGAGACATAATGAAAAAGAAATAAAAAACTGAAATATTTCTCAATTTAAAAATGCATGAAAAGGTCAAATACATATTTACGCACATTTATTTAAAAGGGCAATGTCATTATCGACTAATAATAATAAAAAGGGAGACTGATGAAAGCACACACGTCTAGTACACGGATAATAATTTAAAAGAAAATTACGGTACAATTTTAGCTATGATTGTGTTTTCTTTATCAGACACCATCGACGTTTCTTCATTGACAAGAGAAGATCTACACCATTCATGCTATCATCATCTTCATCATTATCATCCGAGGTTACAGCCTAACCTCACACTCTTTATCAAGTGTCCGCTTTACATTTATATGAACAGTTGATACACAAGTCCAAGTGTGTCTCCAAAAGTGAAAAATGAATAAAAAAAGTTACAACACCGACATATTTGAAAACTCGTGCCGAAAGCCAACCTCAATTTGCTTCATCTTAAAATAATTATGTCACGGAGGAATCTTCAAATTCTTTTCTTTCCTGCCAAATGAAACGTCAATGTTGCCTAACAAAAACATTTTGCGATTGGTTGGGTAACATTTTCATGTTGTTGGGTCTATCAAAGACTGATTCTAACTCTAAGAATTCTAATCGTTATTTCATGAATTGAACAGAAAAAACTCGTGATTGAAATAAAAATAATAAACTGACCTACAAAGATTTAGTCATTCATGATGATAAAATATATGCAACAATACAGTGAATCCATCAATTAAAATTTCTATATATAGAAACATATTTAACACAGATATAGCGGAGCGACACATTGAATTTACTTGAGGAAAATACTTTTTTTAAACATTAACATCAGAGCGAATATATGTACAAATTGATTAAAATTAAACAAAAATTATATTGCAAAATGCACATAAACTGGAGGTTGAAAAGTAAGATTTTAAAGTTTCAATGATTTTACTTTTTGGTTTAAAAGAAAAGTTTATTTTGATGCAGTCATTTTATAACAAAAAACAATGTTTCCTACGTATAACCTTTGAGAACACCGAGAACACATAAAGTATCAGAGTACTTGTGTTTTGTGTATGGCAAGCACTAAACAAATTTGGAACAGTCTTGCACCAGTTTGTTTTGAATTGTAGCTCTATTTGTAACAACAACGGAAAAGTATGCGAAAAGTCACGGGAAGACCAGACACTAGACACGATTTTGAAATTTTGAATAGGATTGTGTATACCATAGATTTTCATTTGTTTGGACCATTATTTGTGCACATGGCACGACACAATTTATCCGTTGGAACTTCCAACTTGGAAGTTGCAATTGATTCTGTGAAATTCATACACCACTCCATTCGACCAAGGCCATTTGCCTTTTTCTGCTTATTAATAAAGTGTACCTAAGAAAAAGGTTTACTCCAGCTGCGATCTCTTCGAAGCTTGTTGGATGCGATAAATAAGCAAGCAGAGTCTCTTCTCAATATCGGAAATACCTAACAAACTGAATTGAGAGACCGATATTATTATAATGGTATGAGCGGCTTATTACAGTCATCTTTCCCCAGAAAATATTCTCCGACATCCAGTAGAAGAACAGGAACCAGGAAAACATTTCCTGCTTTATTCACGATAAGGAATTATTAGCAATTTCAACAAAGTGCCATCATTTTTAATACTCCAAAGGAAGGAAAGTCTATGAGGACATGTTCGAAGGTGAATTGGAAGGAAACTATAATAATATTTACCAAACCGCCATCAGCAACAACTCAACATGTACATTGTATGTGAATGTGACATGAGATTTTACCTTCGCCTTGAAAGTGAGTCTGAATTATAGAAATGTCATTTGCGACAAAAAATCACACACACGTGGTTTCCTTAAGTAATCACCCACTCAAGCAAATGGTTCATAAAATGGTCACTTTTCTATTTCAGTAGCGACACTGGAGATTAATCTTGAAGAAAAAATGTGTACCAGCTACAGCTGCAAAGTTGTAATATTATGTAATTTACCAAAAATTCTATGAGAGTTGTTTCGTTTTTCTCGAAAGCATCAAGGCAAGAAACTATTACTGCTAGTATGCACTTGTGTGTATTATTAAAATTGATGAGCTTACCAAAAGAGTTTTTGTACAAATTCCGATGGTTTATGCTGCGACTACTTTTGTCAAAAATAGGTTCCTTTACTAAATTAAAATGCAAGAGTAGCAGAGTTATGCCAAATAAACAGACTTTAAACGTGTGTTTAATATTTTTTAAATTTAGATAAAATTTGTGCTTTTTCAATGAAAAACTTTTGAAACTAATAATAACTGAAGAAGAGAAAAGTCAACTAAAGAAGTAAAATTAATTTGTAAAGATACGAGTTGTAGTTTACTTGCTTTTGATTGTTAAAGTTTTATTTTTCTAAAATAGCTCTACGTAAGATAAGTAATA
>VYYJ01006011.1:0-10092 GCA_021029165.1 Cyphoderus albinus
AGTTCCACTTGTGGTGTCAAGCAGAGCAGTCACAAATTTATTACTTGTCAAGCATCGAGTCAAATATTGTTAAGAAATTTATTTTATTATTTTTTAATCAACTGGCTTTATTCTTGCATAGCTAACCAAAAATGCATTGCAATAGCCGTCAAGAATCTGCTGCACAAGCATTTAACGTTGTACAAAATTGCAACATAACAAGTTTGCTTTCGTTAGCGAAAAACCTGTCAGAAACATTAAATCCAAACCAGATGGAAATTTTACACTTTTTCAAAAGTAATATTTACTTGTTAAAATCTGAAGTGGACTCATGTCTAAACAGTTTGATTGGTTTGGAACTACAACTCAAGTCAATTTCAAATAATGTGACCTGCTCAAGCAGCTGTGATTCGATCATGATGAAAAGTGATAGTAAAACCTCAAACTATAAAAACAATATTGTTATTCATGGAATGAATTCCATTCGAGTAATACCGGAAACGAACTACGTAAAATTTATTTCTGAGTTTTTAAATAGTGCGTTAAAAGTCGTTGTTCCTTTAACCTCAGTGACAGTGAAAAAGAATAGGCGTAATAGCAACCCGGTTGTTATTGTTACTTTAGTGAACGAAAACGACAAAGGCAAAATTTTTGCAAAATGTCACTTGCTTAAATCTCACCATGAAAAACTTTCAATTACGGACGATTACACCGTTTGCACAGTGAAACAAAATTGTGAACCCCGAACAAAAAATGTTAGTAAAGTCATTAATCCTAACACGCAAGATAAATCTCTAAATGAACAAATTAAAATTGTGGAAGATATTCTGACCATTGAATCCGACAAACTCGAAGCATCAAAAAATGAAAATGGAAATGACTGTTTTATGGACGTTGAAGCTGACCAACAACAAATTTCAAAATCAGATGATAACTTGCCACCCTGTCATTATTTCTGGAGCGACAGAACAGTGGAACGATTATTGGAAGACCTGGTGTCTCATGGAGACGAAAAACAATATGGAGAAGAGGACTTTGCGCATCTAATGGGGCTACATGGTCAGCATAACGAAAACAGAATGAAAACTGAAGAATGCATTTGCGAGGATTTCTGGCATCTACCCCTTAGCAAAATAAGACCTGAAAAAGAAGGCTTAAAATTCGACAAACGGTTCTATAAACAATACAAAGTTGTCTTACGTCGCTTGTTTGACTACTGGAATACGGAATTCGGTTGCTGCCGTGATATTTGTTTCTGTAACGAATTTTTTAAGAAGGATGACGAATCTTAATCTGGGACAAGGACACAACTAATAAAAAACAAATCAATGACTGGACAGTTCTTTCTCTCTACTTCATCATGCACATTTTATTCTACTTTTGGATTTGCTTACTACCACATTATTGGTGACCTGTTTGAGGTATACCTAGAGATAAGAAAGTAATATAGATATAATGATTACCTACTGTTTTATATGAACTATTTTTTTTAATGCCTACAAAAAATGTTGCTTGTGCGATGTTATTATCGGAGTCAAAACCCAATATTAAATTATTATGCAAGATGCAAAAATTATATTGTTGGAACTATACTATTATAATATGTTAACTTAAATAATGTCAAGTAACTTGTCAAGTATAAATGTAACTCTAAAGAATGTCAACAAATCATGAGTGGAACTCCAACCATGTCAATATAAACTTGTAAACATTATACTCTTTATAAGTCTATGACTTCAGGAAAGAGTGAGATGATAAAGATTATTATTATTATTATGCAGAAAAAAGTTATTTCATTATCTTGTAAAAATGCATCAATATCAAAATGCATCACAGACTGTCAACACGATTGATTTGAGCAGTAACTCTATAGCCATTGAGCCAGTAGTAAATGTCGTCTATTAACTTAATAGTGTTACAAATTTAAGTTTATTCTGTTTTTAGGCTGGTTATTTAGTTGAGCAATACTAAATAGCAACAAAGAATATATCTCACGCTAATGTTAGCGTAGGTGATTTGATTGATTTCATAGGTCGTTTAATCCTATCAACTTCTACCTCCAAATATAATTACAATTCACATCAGCAAGTTCCTCTCAGTTACTATCACAATTCTATTAGTTTTTGTTAACTAGTATTAAGTCCACTGGTCTCTGTATTAAACAAACAGTGCTAAGTAGGTGAAAATTAAGTTGTGGACATGTACCCCAAAAACCGCTGGAGGATTTTGGTATGAAAATCTCATTCTCTTAGAAAAGCACCTAAAATATTTTAACAACAACAACCCACTTGGGGGTAAATTGTATCTTGAATCTTAAATCGGTTTCACCTGAATGTCCGTTTTTCAATATGGCGGTTATATTCCCTCCTTGAATACGGACATATCAGATTAGTTAGTTATTTGTTGTACATATTACAAACTAATGCGATGTACACACATCCAAATTCATTTTATTTGCCATTTAATAATGTATTTTATTTTATATGATATTTCGTTCTCCGTGATACTACTTATTTCGTTATTAAAATCCTCATGCAATGTAGCAGTTACGGATTTTTATCTTGTGTTCCACTATACATTAGATATAGTAGTTTGATTAAAGCCACTACCAGAAACCATTTTTATCTAGAGCTCTAGTTTTTTAGCTGCAATTGATACAATCTATATATATATCTTCTATTACCCGTATGATATTTGAGCGGCTAAAAGCTCAGTACAGATAAAACGTTGGACTGTGTAGTTGTCGTTGTTTGCAAACTTTAGAGATATAACCTTCCCCAGAGGTTGGAATTTACAGCTCCATTTGCATCTGCGTGGTATTTGTAACTTCAGTTGTCGTGTAGTAGGAAACTAATGGTGCATAAGTTAATGGGCGTTGTTGCTACTTTTACCACAGTACTAGTGGCCAATGCCGATACTCACCGAGTTCATTCCAGAAACCTTTGAACTTTTCGAGTCCAAGTCTTTGTATTTATACTGATTTGTTTTGTTATAGAGAAAAGTTATGATCCCAGTTTAAAATGATATTTAAAATAAGCAAGAGTAAAGAATAAAGCTTCATTTTCTCAAGTCTTCCTAAATACAGCGGAACGTTTGACCGGTCAGGCTTAAATTTGATGGTTCAAGAGTTTACTGAAAATTGTCACGGAATTTGAAACCATACGACTCTATTGGTTCAATTAATGTAAAATTGAATGAATGCCTTTTTCTGTATAAAGAATATTTAAATCATTTAATGTAGACGGTTGTAGTTATTTAAAAATGATTTGACGAACGAACGACAAATTGGAAACACATGACTTATGGTTGATGGCACATTGGAGAGAGAAAGCAATTATACACCGACTGATTGAAATTGTGGATTACTGCGATTTTGTGATCTTTGCCTCAAAACTGATAAAAGTATCTTTTTTCGTAAGTGTGTATAAAACCTTAAATCTGCAATGTGAGTTTGTGCGCAATGTGGCAGCATTGAATTCGTACAAAATCGTGATAATGATGTAAATTTGACGCTTCCCAGCATAATGAGACTATTATTTGAATAGTTTTATTTGACAGGGATTTCTATATCCTTAACGCTTTTAAACGCTAATGTTGAAAGTGAATGTGCATGCATTGTGTTGTGCCATTGTACTTCATTTTTAGTTAGAATTGAATTTTTGCCATCATTGTTATTAAATAAAACTGAATTTCTAACTCTGGATTTTAAACTAAACATCTATTAAACTATTAAACTTAGGAGAACGCGAGAGCTGTTACTGTCCACCTGAGATGCGTCACAATTATTTAATTCTCGTAACACATTTCATCACGTCTGGTCAAAGTTATGTATTCGTATAAATCCCCAGGAGCAGGTGGAGTCGTTTCGACTTATATTTCATTCATTTGCCTTTCTTCTTTGGAAAGTGGTCCAATGTGACTCAATTTATGTTTTGCATTATGTATTGTTCTGAACAATTATCTTTAAATTCCAATTTTCTCAACTTGGAATATCTACCAGGAACTGACAATTAGCTATTAATTAAAAAGTACGTAATACTTACAAGTGCCAAGTTTTTAAAATGATGTATCAATATCCTGAGAGGTCTGCCCTGCCACAGATTTGCTTTTCTAAGTACTATAGTAGTTTATAATTTAAATGACGGAGGCTTGTGAATACCAGGATCTGACAATTCAAAAGTCTCCTAATTTATTGGAAATGCCTAAAAGAAATCAATAATATAATTTAGGATAAAAAAATGTTGTTTCAATTTCCTAATGTAGATTGAAATTGACAAGTCTGCATTTTTGATACATAACGCCATGCCAGTTTACAATTACAAATATATGTTGTGTAAAAATGTAAATGTAAAAGTGCAACTTTTAAGGTTTCGCAGTGATCTATATTTAAATTATTAATTGTTTTCATTCATGTACATCGTCGCTTCTTCATTGCATCGCCTATAATCTGCAATGTGAGTTCATGCTCAATGTAATAGCATAGAATTCTTATAAAATCGTTGTAATAAAGTAAAGTGAAATAAATAGTTACGGTTAACACTTGTGTTTAATTATATCGGAGACCCATAAGTAATAGATAGCAACCCAGTATATTAAATTGGTTTATATTAGTTACCTTTGCGACCCCGATAGATTTTATAAAAACAATATTTCATAAAATCTTCATCCTTTCTCAAGGTAGCATGGGATGATAGATATTCTTGTAATTATAATCCAGGTATAAAGTCAGCAAATTCTTGTGAGTATTGACATATTAAAATAACGATGTTCTAATCAGTTTAAATGGAAGGTTTTGTTACGATACCTTTTATTGTCACTCCCAATATTTTAGCTGAGGTCATTTTTGCACAAAAGTTTCATTTAACACAATAAATAATTAAGGAGGACGCTGAAAACGACGAAATTCGTTCTTCGACAAATGTTACGAAAATTCATTTGTGTTTACAACTACATTTTAAAACTTCCCGACGTGACAGGAAACACACGACTTATTCTGGTTGGCTTCCTCAAAAAAGCACGCAATTGGTGTTACGATCTGTTTGAAACTTGAAAGAATTGGTGCTGCCAGTCCGTTTATTTAATGGAGTTGTAGATTAAATTTTTCCGAAAACAAAGCAAAGTTTGTTTAAGATAATTGTATATTATTTGGTAACTTTCACGCCGGCCTCTATGGAGCTTTGTCTCAGTGGTATTCATCATGCATGATTTTTCTACGTTTGTAATTTAAAATTGATTTTTGTCCAATGTAGTGACAAATTATTACAAAACACTAATTGCAATTTCTGCCCGTCTATTGATTGATGCAATTGATTAATTGTAGGATCCTAGCCTCTAACGGATTGTATATTCAAACTTTCAGAGAATGAAACGCACATACCAATTTAAATTTTGGATTTTTTTTCAAGCTCATGGTGGAATTCGTTTTTATAAAACTCATCCACAGAAGAAATTATATGATTTCAAGCAGAGAAGACTAGAGTCTAGTTTCATCAATTGTGTAAAATGATGACGTTCGTAGTGTTTATCCATTTTCTCCTTTTTCTTTTTCTTAAAATCCTTTTATTACTTATTTATTACATTCCATATTTGAGGGCGCAGGTTTACATTAAATTATTAGTTTTTATACTTGTTATATTGTCATTCATTACATTTAGTTTTGGTCCATTAATAAAATGAATATACTATAGAAAGGATATGCACAGAACTGCGTAATAAAAAAAACCAATGCTTTTTCTTTTAAATTTATTCTTGGCGAATAGTCGCGCTTTTGTATATATACATAATGTGGTTTTGTATCTCGTCAAAATGATGAATTGACTATTTTCAATTAAGAATTGGTTCATTTCATATAAAATTTAACTGAATGTTTCAGCATTTAATAATGATTTGACGAATCTACTGCGACTAAAATTTTATGGTGTCATTTGACAGAGTAGAATAATTGTTCCAAGTCAGTCCTGAACAAATGACTAATGATGAATGGATGGATGAGGGAGAAAGCAATTAAACGTCGACTGATATAAACGTTTGTTACAATGTGTACAAATTGTTACTGCGATTTTTGTTGAGACCTCCGAAAATGCAAAAAGGTCATTTTTCCGTTTACCAAAAATATGTATAAAATCGTCGACGTCGTTTTAACACTCTTATTACATACATCGAATTCGCCTTGATGGCCTCTAAAACACTATTGATTGTTAACTTCGGTTAAGGGAAGCTGTAGCAATTAAATTTTTACTGTTCGAAAACCTTCCAAAAACCAAAATTTGCAGCGTGAGTTTTTGCCCAATGTGGCACCATAGAATTGTGGTAAAATTGTTAAAATTATGTAAAGTCGAAACTTTCCCAGGATAATTAAACCAGCATTTGTATCATATTATTTGACAGGAATTCCTATATGCCCAACGTTTCCTAGAAAAACGTGCAGGCATTTTGTTGTCACATTGTCGTTGATTTTTAGTTAGAATTACGGAAGCACACCAATAAGCAAAACTTTGTTACAACTGTAAATGAAATGATAGAGTCTTCCACTAGACACGTAATATTTGTAAAACAAATTGCGATCATTATTGTTATTTACCTAAGCTGAACTGGTGAACCTTGATTTAATACACAATATGTTATTGCCACTATAAAATTTAATACAAGAGAACGTAAGGTATAGGGAAACCGTTTTAATCAAAATAAGCAAACTTTTCGTAACCACGGTCAACGAAGAAGTTTAGGTTGCAGCATCAACTTGGCTTTTTTATTAGCGGCGATTGATATTGCTTAAATAAGTAAAAGTTACATATTCTCGAAAGCAAGTTTGTCCGTTATGAGTCATTTTTTAAAACATTGGGGATGGCGTCCTGATTTTTGATAAACTTGATCTTTTGCTTTAAAAACAACAAATGTATTTGCAGTACGCAAAACATTAAAGTGTGGAATAATGAACCAATAGAACTCCTCACAATTGAAGTGGAAACATTACCCTTCTTTAAGTTTACCAGAGACAATTGAGAAACTACTTGTTTAACGATTTGCAATAAAAAGTGTGCAATTATTAATCAATTTTAATACTCTGGACAACTTAAAACCTGTAAATAAATCTTACTGTAGCCGCAAAGTTGTAAAATTCATTTATGTTCTTTTTACCTAATTTGCCATTATTTGGGGCATAAATACCTACCTAAATATAAAACATTCATACCTAAAAAACCTTGCCCTAGTAATAATTTAATAATCTATGTATGCTTCAGATCAGGGACTAACTGTCGATAGTTCGCTATGTCTATTAAACCAAAATCCCGTTACCGATCTCATTGCAAAGTTAAATCAAATAATTTTTTAATCAAAAGCTTCTAATTGCTGTAGTTTATCGAATTTAGTGAAGAATAAACGACTTTATAAAAAGCGTTTTCAATGTAAAAACGTAAATATTTCTTACTGTAGATTATAATAAGCTAAATGGCTCTGACGTCGTCCGTCTCAAATAATCACAACATTCTCATTTCCTACTTTTTATTCTTCAAACAGATGTGTCAATGTAGGCCATTTCTGTAATAAAAGGTTATTAATCGTGTTGAGATGTATACGTATAGTGTACTTTATAGAGACACATCTAAGACAGACGTCCCAGAAAACAAAACAATATACGACAGAAATAACCCGCAGCTAAATATCTTCTCAATCACTAAGCCCTCGACAATTTGGGATCAAACTCGAATTCGAAAATTTAATAATGATATATACATACAATGAATAATAAATACTACATTATAATAATTGTTACTTGTAGAGACTAAAAACGGCCGAATCTGGAATCTTCCATTTACCAATTGAATAGATTCTCAAGGACATCTTCGACATCAATCACAAGACGGCGGTTTATGCACAGTCGCTGCTTCTATATAAGATGCTGTAAGCGTCTTCGGTTGTTTATATTTTTCGGACTTTACTTTTCATCCATAGGGCCATTTTTCACGGAGACTCATAAATGTATCAAATGAAATTCAACTTAAACACCACACTAATTCATTTCACAATAACTATAACCGCTTATCGTCACTTTACCGATATCACATTTCATTTGCGCTGAAGGTCGCCAATGTAGGCAATTTTCTACAAAACAGTGATTTATCGTAGTTGCATTTAAAACATACTTACATATCCACAGAGGCTACACGTTTGTTGTCCGACGGGAGTGTGTCGTCAAATGATTAAAAGGCACACCTTGAAAGTTGGACCTTTGTATATTTTCGAATTCAATCTAGCGCTTCCTTCATCCTTCATGAAAAAGCTTGTTACTTTACTAATTTTGATTTATTAGGGAATTGAGACATTCCCCGAAGTTTTTCTTCCATCTCCCTCCATCCTTGCAACTACCACAGAAGTTATTTTGTAGTAGTTCTGTGTAAGTCATTCTAGAGATTTATTATATTTTACTCACGAAGTGTAACTAATTAAAGCTATTCAACCTCGAACGCCTACAAAATTGTAGAACTGAGATTTAGAAAAAGTAACCAGTTGAAGGAAAAGATATTTTCAATGTAAGAAAACGATCATTTAACCACAAAGTTTATTAAATTTTCTCTTATCTTAAGTGGCGGTCACATGGAAGAACTGCCAAATTGAGGAGACGTTATTTAAAGTCATGATTTTTCAGTCAGTCCTATCGAAAAGAAATAGTGACAGCTCAAACGTTCTTGTTACTAGAAAGACACTTTTAAACTTCTAAAATATTGCCTTGACAAAAAGATAATAAAATATACCTTTAAATGATTAAACTTGCTTATTGATATGATATAATTCCAGAAAAACTGCTGCCGTTCGGCAAAGTTTGAACTTTTTACTTACTAATTTGTTTAAGTAACTAATTTGTGGAAACGAAGCTACGTATGCTCATTTCTATTATTCATTTTTGGGGGGTAAATGTATGCGGGGTTATTATGGTGCAGTATGAAGTGGGAACGACTAAGACACAATCAGTCAGCGATATAAGATGTCAACGCTAAAGAAATACTATGGTGTTTTTTCTCGGTAAAAAACGAAATAATTTGATAGCGTGGTTATGTTATGGGATAGGTTTGGTTGATTCCCGTCAGTGAAAACGGTTCAGTCAGAATCTCGGTTTTGCTCCAATTTCTGGTCCAAGTGATTTTTAATTTGGGTATGTTTGAGGCTAACAAATTCTTCAGACGTCGTATTGAACACTCTGTCTGCCGTAGAAGGCTGTGATCTTAAGGTTCCTGTTTGTGGGCTCCAGTTTTATTGAGTGGCCTCACTGGACCTCAACTTAATAGTTTAGATTGCTTTGTCAAAGTAGACATTTCAATCTATATATTCTATCGTAATTTAATTTCGGTAGTCTTCAAAATCTGAAGTGAATGTCTCAACGACGATGATAGGTTGAAACCTATGACAGAATGAGTAACTTTAAAAACCTATTCGGAAAACGGCCGTCACTTAATGTTACTCATAAAAAATACGTTCTTGGTTAGAAACCGAACGGCATATTTATATGGTGTTACTAAAACCTGCCTAAATTGCAGTTTGGCAAAAACGAAGGTCGTGCAAAAGTTTGCTACAATTTGCGATCACCGATTCCTTCCCCTTGTTTGTTCATAGCTAACATAACAGTTAAATAGGATTTGTTTTCTGTCACTGGGGCGGTTTATATCTCTTCTTGGATTGACGGAATTTCTGTAGGTATAGATGCTTCATATTAATTCATTTGCCACTATGTCAACCTTCAATTTTAAAAGACGTCTATCAGTCTGGCGATAGATTGACAGTTAGTATTAGAATTCGTCGCGTCTTAGCTGGACAATACAACCTTGTCATTTTTTGCATTGTCAAGCAGCAAAGTAAAGTAAACTCATGCATTAGGATGTTCACCAGAGTCCTGTGAATATGTTTAATCCAGGCCAAACGATGTGTTCCCGGATAAAGCCGAATCTCATAAACCGCAAAGTTGAATACTTGATTTTGAAAAAAAATGCTAAAACCAAAGCCGACTCTTATCATAGCTAACTTAACAATAAGGCTCAACCATCTGGTGAGGCCCGCTCGTGGCCTCACTTTGGGGTGGGTGACAGCGCCTCTGGTGGCACATACATTTCGTCATTTTGG
>VYYJ01006012.1:0-10091 GCA_021029165.1 Cyphoderus albinus
TGCCGGAAGTAAGCTTAACAGTTTCAGATTAAGAATACTCAACGTAATGTACCATTTTTAAAGTAAGTGACCATTGTTTTAATGATTGAATGTAAATCTATGTAATATTTAAATACCAAATACATAAAAAGTATGATTAAATTTTTTGCACGTTTTCAGTTTATACTTTTCCTAGAATATCGTTGAAAATGAAAACACAAACAAATCAAACCTGGTATAATTTTGCAACATGTAGTATGTACATAAAACTATAAGTGTTTTCACCATGCTAAAGTTGAAGCAAGAAAAATACGTTGCTGGGCGAGGAAACACTTAATATTTAGTTCAAGCATCTTCTCTAGTAGTTTAAACTGTCAATTGCATTTTCAAAGTTATATAACATACTATAGGGACATAAAATGCTAAACTCACTAGTTTCAAGAACATTCTAACCTTTTTTTACTTTCAACCATTATTTTACTGACACTAAATGAAAAATGCCAAACTAAATGGAATATGAAGTAACTCTTGTGAGAACACTCAATCACATTTCGACTAAAAAAATAACCGATGGGCTACAAAATAATTTGGACAAAATTGATGAGTGTAGTTTTAGCTGTCATATAAAAAATCACTTGGAACTACTTGAAATTGAAGCACAGCCCGTGGCTAAAGTACTTTGTAAATACTTTGCTTATTTAAATTAATAAATTTTCGCATACTTTCAGATATTTGATTTAGCTTCTGAAGGCGTCCAAAAAATAATTCGTACTGAGCAAATATTCCTGGCAAAATAATTTACCTCTCATAATACCATAAAGCCCAGTCTACGTATAGCAATTGCTCAGACTAATTTCACTTTTCCATTCTGCCTCCTCTCGTTTGCTGAATTGATTTTAATATTGGAGTGGAACACACTGCTACTGACTGCAAAATGGAAACCTTAATATTATTTTTCTGTTTTCTACGAGTAGGAAGCTGAACGGTAAAATTCTATCGTTTACCGCACCTTGTGACAAACCATGAAAATCAAAATATTTTGGTTGATTACAAATCAACTCGTGGGCCTCCCATTGCTCCGACCAATTTTGCTGGTTTTCTAAACTACTTTCTCGACACAGTACATAATTCTCTTTAGTTTTAATGCAATGAATAAATATTTACTTATTTAATAACCTTATACTAAAATAAAAATTTCCATTTTCTCATAATCTGCATTAATCAATTGGAGAAATGACATTTTCATATCGAATACTCCCATCTTCCATACGTGTGTAAATTTCATGTCCTCCAAAGTACATTTGTCGCTGAGTCCCTTCTGCAGCCAGTGCTAAAATTTCTTCGGGCTGCGGCTGCAGAAAATTTAAACTCTGAACACAAAACAATTTTAGTTTAGCGAAATGTAACCAAATGTTGGATTCCCTCAGCGAGATATTCTCGGTGTAGAGTTGAAACACGTCTATGGCGTACTCGTCAAAAATATTTGCCACATTCCAGAAAACCAGCAGCTCGCGAAAGTTTGGAAACCCTTGCAAATCTATGCATTTCAATTTCAGGTGTCTCAAATTAGGAAATATGTCAGGTAGTGCGTCCATCGAACCCAAAAATTTCCGTTTAATTCCCCAAGTAAAGTGTGTCACGGTCGGAAAATTCTTGTCCAAACATTTTCCATGAATGCCATTAGAAGGATTATACGAGTCGATATCCAAGATAACCTTTTTTACATGGGGGACGCCATTTAAAAAAGAAATGCAATCCATTGGATACAGCAGATTTCCTTTAAAAACAACTGTCTCAGCTTTACAAATGGTTGGCTTGCATACATTCACGAAATTTATGCTGGCTGCGACCGTTCTTATATCCAATTCCTTGGCCAGTTGAAGAAAGTCCGGTCGATGAGCTTCCCGTACTATCGGCGTCCATCTAGAAAGGGAAACCCTGGTGATGCTGTGTCGAATCGATTTGAACATGGATGATTTTTCCAGTTTGTTGAAGTCAGCGGAAATTAGAAAAAACGGCTCAGACGTTTTCTTATTCAAATGAGCGGAAAGGACGAGGTCCCGCGTTTCAAAGAATTTCATTCTTGGAATCAAACTCAAATCAACGTCAAAGTTGCCAGTGTTATCCTCGGTCCTGGAGAATGGACTGTTGTCCTTGATTTGAAGCGATATAACGAAACCTCCAAATTCCTTCAGCAAGGAAAATGCCGCATTCCAGAACATTTCATTTTCTGATTTCGTTTTAATCCGACGGCTTTCGAATGTCAAATGCTTGTTCCTAAATAAGATCCACTTGCGCTGTTCCTTGCTGGCTTTCTCGTGGAAATCTTGAATGCATTTCAGACTCATCATCTTAACCACTTGCAACCCAACTTTGTTTTGACCATAGAACCTGCTTTGAAGATACAACCACCAACTCATTCATGCAAATGTTTCAACATCTTTGGAACCCGTGTTTAGGCAGTTCATGAGGTCGCCACCATTTACATAGTAGTTTCTGACCATGACGGAAAATACTTTTTCTCCAAGTATTTTGAATTTAGTTGCCGGAGAATTTTCAGTTATCAAACTCTCCAATTCGGCAGAGGCAAGGCAGGCGTTCATTAGATGATGTTCCTGATGAACGAATTCTGCTCGGATATTCCTCCATTGCTGAACAAAAATATTTTGTTAACATCAACACCAATTAAGTTTACAAATCAATATCTAAATAAATAAAGTTATTTTATTAAAGTACCAATTCTGGAATATCCATGATCGTTTTGGTAGAACCCACTCCAGTCAAATTGAGATGTCTCCATGCGCCATCAATTTCTATGTCCAGGACTTTCACTTCACGTTCCACATTTTTCAGTGATTTCTTAATTTCCTCCATTTTTTCCTCCAGCCCTTTCTTAACAAGTGGTAACTCAACATCGCGCTTATGAAGCTTTTCTTCAAGACTTTTCTCTTCTTTATCATCGATGGCTTCAGCAATAGGCAACAGAACTTTGTATTTATTAACTGTACGTTTTTTAAATTTTGAAACGGACAGCCAAGACTGAAATAACAAACTAAAATACCTGTCCATTTCGCCAAAATTAGTGAATAAAATTTGTTGTGTTAAGTTGTAACTCAAGTTGTGGAATAACGACGCTGACACTTCTGCAAGCAACAAAAAATGCTTAAGCATTTTCTTTGAGTACACTTATATACGTTGCCTATTGTAGTTGTTGGGTACCCTGTGTATAGCGTGATACCAAATTAAAAAATCCTTTAGGTCTTAACGAATTGTCAATGCTTTATAATTAAAAGCCGATTTTTTACAAGAATGCACAAAAGTCTTATGCTGAAGGCAATTCAAGCAGAACAAAATTCTCTTGTCTGAATAATATTTTTCATGTGAAATTTCCTTTACCCAAAAGGTGCATTCTCAACAACCAGACAAAAACACTGATACCGAGTTAAAAAGTTACACAAACGAATATGTATGGTATTCTACAATGTATATTTATTCAGGTAAACAGTTGAGGGGTGCCTGTCTTAGTATTTAACATATTTTTAACTTTTTTATACACCCTTTAGGTAGAGGATTTAAACGATTTTTGGCCCCAACATTGTTTCAGGTACTGAATAGTTGCATGTTGGTATGTTGCATACTATCTTATACATGTACTGAATTGAAATCAGTTTTCCAATACTTATTTATTATTTGAACACCTTCATACGCATCAACATGAAAAGCCCTTCTAAATATCAAAATCGACTCCTACTGCTTTTACCAATCATTGAATGATAATACAAACACAAAACAAAAAATACAAAAAATATTTGAATAAGTCCACAGTGTGACTGAAGTCTAACCAACATAGCTTCACCAGAAGTTTTTTATCATAAATATTTAAAACCATATTTTTCACTTATAGTTTAACTCTATTGTTTAGTTTATTATGGTGGAGTGGTTCAATCTAAAACTAAAGAATATTCGTTTTTATTTTGTTTGTGTACAAAGGATTGACGGGAGAAGGTTGGGTCCCCAGGCAAAAATAAACATCAATAAATTATGTTTATTTTATTTGACGAAGAGTCTTGATTTGCTGCGAAAATCTTGATTTCTGTGCTAAATCATGCAATTCTACCAAATCTTATCATTTAACTATATCTTTGATGCGCAACTCACCACATTTATCATAAAGGCTTTATGAGTTGGAAACATTTTCAAAACCGTATAATGAACAAATGAAGAAATTACAGTTTATTGTCAATGATCTTATTCTCAAATGACACTCTTCAATAAAGTGGTAATTGAAACATGCATTTTGGAATGTGTACTGATCAAGGATGGAGATTGGGGCTCAATAGAAGGGATGCACCAAATTTCGCGCGAGAAAATCATTGAAAAATGAACAAGATGTCAATGCTTATCTAAATCTATTATCGCCGTCGTTATTCTATTGAGCCCAATCTCCATCTCTGGTACTGATTGTGAGTTTCGACCAAATGCCAAGCCAAGCTCAGGTTGACCTCTTTCATAGAACTCGAAACTTTCCGTATGCATTAATATTTTGTAATTTTCTGTGGCGGACAATCTGCATGATTTTGTAATTTTATTACGGCACCGTGGACCGTGGGCCCCCTGTGACCCTTGAAGTCGCATGGGCCCCGGTGCATTGCACCGCCGTATTTTCCGCCCATGATTGTTTGGCAAAGACCACGGACGGAAAGTTTCGGTGAAACACGAAGATATTAAACAATTAAAGTGAAAGAGAATTATAGTTTTGAAAATGAATAAGATAGTAAAAATGATATAGGCCATTAAAAGGCCGCCTTTTGATCATTGGACAAATTGAGATTTTATTACCTTTTTTTAAATGTTGTGTAATAAAATCATTACATTACATGTTCTTTCCATTTCAAAATGGATAAAGAGTTCAACTTGACTATGAGTTCATTTTATGCATCAGATTCGTTCATAAAAAATCAATTTGTCCTTTCATAGGTTGATGGATAAAACTGACCGTGATATTTGTTGGCATTTGAATTAAGCATCAGACAATTATTATCAACAGATAAGATAACCAACAAGATAACCTTAACCGGAGACGGAGACGACACCACACCCCCTTCCGCATTCAACTTCCGAATACCTTCTACAAATCGTCAAACAGGAAGTTGATAAAAATCTGAAGACGCTGAAAAAGAAAATGGAGAGTGGAACTTTTTTAGAAGAGCCGTAGGCCGAGAAAAAAATTAAAAGCAATGGACGTTGCGATGAAACTTGGACCCGCAGGACAGGTATTTTATAAGGACGTTATCCAGGCCCCACACAAAAAAGTAGAGGCCCTGAAGGAACTAGTGGACGAGGCTAAGGCCAAGGTCGCTTTGACTGTGAAGAGAAAACAGGAAATGTACCACAATTTCATACTTTTCCTGGACATAATGATGAAACAGGTGCAGTCCGAGACGTACCTGGCTTGAATACCAACTTCCGGTTTAATAGTGAAGAAGTGGGAGGTTCAGAGGATATTGTTCACAATGGAGGACCAGATAGTGGAATTCACCCAGGGACTGGAGGTCAGCGCATTTACGCACCTTACGCATTTTAGTTTTGAATAACGGCATAGATTTCAAAACCAAACTCTCGTTCCTTTCTCCTGATAACATTAGGAATTATGTTTCTTTGTATTTCATGCAAATTAGAAGACGATAATACATATATCGTTCCGAATCCAATTACAAATGTGAGTGACCCATGGCATGATTGTATCGTGGTTGTGCTTAATTCATTTGTTTTATGCACCGTAGCGGTAAAAAGGCTAGCGAAGCAAAATTTCACTATTGCTGGATTGCGAGTGTTAAAACCCTGAAACGAAATGTACAAGAGGGTCCATTTTCTTCTACAATTGCATAAAGAGTTGGTTTTAATATGACACATAAACGGTTATTAAAAGTGATTTATATTTTGCATTTCATAATTTGGTATGCTTCGTCAAACCTTCTAAAACCCCGAAGAGAGAACATCGTTAATTTTTGGACCTTATACAGAAGTATAATGCTGACTTCATCAAAGAATGAATATTTTATTTTGGAAGAGTTGCTATTATTGCCGACAAAATTCATATGCGAAGCTTGGGAATACTAACAAGCGGCAGATCCAACAACGGTTTTTGAATAGTTCAGTTTCTTTTCACCTAGGGCTTTGTATTGCTGATAACAGGGTACGAAAAACCCATGGGTTTTTTATTTTAAAACCCAAATTGGGTTTTTAGTTGGGTTTTTTAATGGGTTTTTTAAGTTTTGGGCTTTTTTGGGTTTTTGTTTTTCTATAGTATAGGCAGTATTTTGTCAACAACAATAATTATGTAATTCATAACAGCAAATAATTATAACAAATGTTACTTTAATTAACGTTTTGCTGACTATTGCCACTAAAAATCAATTTTTATTCATCTTTGATATAATTGGTGGAATTTTTTACCAGTTATGCAAATTATTTATAAATAACTTCTAAGTCGTTATTTTAATGTACAATGGTTTTCCAAATATTTAGTGTGGTATTTTTTAAAAAACCCAAAAAACCCAAATTTTATGGGTTTTTAATAAAAAACCCAACCCAAAAAACCCAAACCCAAAAAACCCAGCAGGGAGTACCTTGGCTGATAATCAATATTATTAACATACATAATTTATTGTTTTCAAATTATAGTCAGAACGTAGAAAAGTCCAGTTAAAGTTTGAGTTTCATGCAAAAGTAGGCTGTCAATGTCAGCGTACTCAATCATTTCTTAGTTCAGATGTATGAACAACAGTTTTAACGCTAAAAATTAACTTTGTGTTTTCTGTATATCCTATCTCTACATGTGTTAGGTTTATGTAACCTTAGGTAGGTAAATACCAAATCCATTTTGGTCCAGTACAAAAAAAAATTGGCAAAATTCAAAGGATAAACTAAAACATACAATTTCATTTCATATACACAATTTCGAACTTAAGCATTTCAATTTTTACCTGTTTTTTCTTTGCTCTCACTGTGAGGAAAACATGTGAATTATTGATGGCGGTTACCGAGTTTCAGGATTAAGGCGAAAAACAAAGCTGAATAAAATATAAACCAGTGAATAATAATTATTATTTACTTAACACCAAATTGGACACATCACGCAACTGTGTTTGTCACAGTTGAAGAAGAATGTGAATATATACTTCATATAAACTCCAGAAAGGGAAATCCTACAACTGTGCTAAAGTGCATGTTTCGTATATGCTGCCTGGTAGAAAGAAAAATATGAGATACCACCCAAAATTCTAAGCGAAAGCTTCCGATCCTGTTTGAAGCCTTGAAGAAGAGTCAAGTAGAGCAAAATACCAAACGGATTGCACGAGGCTTCGAAATCGGCGCACTTCGTTGCTCTTTTCGCATTATTTATAATAATTTTAATGAGTTCTTGGTTTTGTAGGCGAAAGAGTCAAATAAAAAATGCATTTGCTTTCGCTTGGTTGTTTGCACACTACACGTCAGCTTTAAGTGTCACCTTCTTCAATGACAATGTGGTTAGAGCTGTTGTCACTTTGTGGTTTTACTCTGGCAATTGTGCATAAACTTTATTCAACGAAGTCGGACATATTTACAGTTTTTCTGAATCTGGAGAAAATTGATATTTTGCCCAGAATTGTTATGTTCCAACAAAGAATTTTTGGCTGGATTATGGAAGCTTAACATTGGAAGTTTAGTAGTTACTTAGTGGTCTGAATTGACAAATCACAAATCATATAAAGTTTTAGCCACCATTACTAAACGTTTCTAAGAATGTTCTGTGCAACGGGATTAATTGAATCAATTGAATCCACTTTTCTTCTCATGGAAAAAATTAATTTCACTCCCTTTGTACGTCCCTACAAAATACGGCACCCTGCTAAGGAAAAGTTGAGGTTTGAGGCGTGCAAAAAGTACAAATCCAGCAACTGGATATGGCAGTTCGTACTAGTCCTATTAGCATTAGGTTTTGTGACCTACATCTTAGTGAACGAAGCAACGTCAAAGGTCCAAAGGTCTGGTAGAATGAGTCAGATGATTGGACTTCCCATTGCTCTCATTAACCTTGGAGAACACAGACGAAACTCGGACACTTTCGTCAGTTTCTTGAATGGACTACTCTGCTTTGAAAGAATATTCCTCAGAGGAAAATCTGCTTCAGGTTTGACAATTTGCTTACGATTAGTTTGGTTGAACCGAGAAATGTTTCAAATGTTTTTTTTATTCGTAGAATCAAAGTTTTGGATCAATCTCCCCGCCGCCTCATTTGCAAAAAAGGGTATTCTACTCTTTAAGATGAGTAATCTTCCTATACCAATTCTATTGGCAGTTTCTGACATGGCTAATGAACACTCCTTGGTTTCTTCTATCTCAGCCCTTGATGGAAAACTGGCTTTTCCAAGGTGGACAAGTGATTGGACGAGCGATTGTATTCATATTTTCATACACTATGTGGACTTCAGTTTGTAACATTTACATGATCCTGGTATCTCTCTCTTGCGTATCATCGTATTGCGGAATGACATTCGTTAATCTGGCTCTGGAAAAGTAAGAAGATAAAATTGCATGTTCATGTGTAGAATTCCATTCCACGATTTTTCTAGTTTTTATAAAGATCTAGTCTGTGTGCTTTTAAATTTCAGGGAACTACATTGCTTACAAACGGGCAAGGATGTTGATGAATTTATAAGAAGAAACCGTGAAGCAACGTTACTCTGCTCTTTATATAATGAGGTTCATGCACAACGAATTACACCTTCTCTCATAGTTGTTGTTGTAACGATCGTCTCGGTATACCTATTTACTTTAGTGTCACAATGGACTCGTATGGGTTTTGTTGAAGTGGGTGTTTGCTTAAACAGTATCACTTCCTGTATAGTGGCCATTTTATGCTGCCTTGGACTGGCTGCGCAGGTATTCGATTCTAGTGAAAGTTTTATTCGCACCCCGCTACACAAGAACACAATTGTACAAAAAAGATTACAGAAATATTGGAAGTCGTTCCCAACTCTTAAAATTTACTTTGGCCAGAATAACTACATTGATAGTGCGACACCAATAGTAGTTCTTAATTTTGCTATTGATACCACCGTCAACTTAATTTTACTCTAGTAAATTTAAAATTTCCCACTGCGTGATAATATGTATATATCTAGTAATATGTATTAGTGTGCAGATTATACTAAATGTATTGAAGCCATATATTATATTAAATATTATTGAGTGACCCATTTTTACAAATTTTGAAATGCAACAAAAAATTATGGTCAGATTTATTACAACTACAATTAATCTCTAAACGCAAAACTACTAATATATTTATTTGAAATAGAAAAGATTCTATTGGCAACTCCTGTTTGAGCGAATCCTCGTTATAATCAACTAAATAAACAAGTCCATTTTTAGTTGCTCGTTGCTCCAAGCTTTGGGTTATGACGGGCGGATCCCAAGTTTTTAATGTGCAGTCCTCTACAAAATAAATTAAGTTTGAAAAGACACTTCATTCAACTACAACAAAAGTAGAAAATGCCAACTTGTCAGTTTTAACACACTCTGATGGATATATGCGGATATTAATCAAGATCTACATTTGTATTTTAATCTTTTATTTAAATCCTCCCTGTCAAGTCCTCAAACCGAATTTTGCTCTTCTCATTCCATTATTGTAACTTTTACATTTACAAATGACAGGAACTTAAGCAAGCACTCAAGCATTCCATTTGAGTTGTGAATTAAATTATATTGCTGAAGAACATCCACTCAACTTCAACTACAGTAGAAAATGTCAACTTGGTCACACTCTCATAAATATTAAGTATGGATATTGATTAAATTCAACATTTGCGAAGCTCTTCAAATAGTTATTATATTTTAAATATTTAATAATTTACGTCATATTGTCAAATCCAAGTGTGTATGTGTCATTGTTTTAGAACTGTTCATAGCTACAAATGTTAGGAATCGAAGAAACATTCACACACTGCATTTGAGTTGTGGTTGAAATACCTTAGTTGCACAATTTAGAGAATCGTGAAAAATTGAAATAAATCATGTTTCGGATGTTCATATTAATCTATTTAAAACTGAATCATCAGGTAGTT
>VYYJ01006013.1:0-10091 GCA_021029165.1 Cyphoderus albinus
ACTTTCTTCGAGAAAAAAAAAACTTCCATCCTTCAACTTGAACAATACGAAACAAGCAGCATCGTAATTTCATGTTACAGTAAGTTAAGCTACTCAGTGTTTGATCTCTTTTGAAATCTCACATAAACCAAAAGTAGCTTCACTAAACCTGCGTTGAAATTCAAGGATTTTATGGGAGGGGTAACGAGAGAATGCCATACGCAGAGAGTGGACAGAAACCAAGAAATGGAAATGGACTTTGTGATGTTTATGTTTTTGTGGAAATAAAGCAGAAGTCTGACCTGTTTGACGTCTTGGAAAACATGAATATGTAGATAGAAAATGAATATTACTTATGCCATTTACCTTTTAGTGTGTTTCCGATGTTTTTGATATTCCATTTGTATTTGTGCTTTTAAAAGATCGGGCATCTGGACTTTCTTTGAAGTTCTCAGTATTGACAGATTTTTAGTTGCGGAATGTATTTTGTTCTATTGAAACCAATAAGCAATATATTTCCGTGTGGGTAGAAAAAAATTTGAAGTTACAGATCGAAAAGTATACAACATGCAATAATATGGCAACAGAGCAATATTTTACTGCTTTCCTACAAAATCTGTTGCTATTAAAAAGTTCAGCTTTTCCGCAAATTTGACTTCAAAACAAAAGTCTTCGAATAATACTTCGTTGCGACTGCGATGCGTGGGTTTATTGCTGTTTTATAGAGATTAATGCATTCTAAGTCGTCGACAAGACATAAAAGAAACTTTATGCCCAGTTATTGTAAAACATCACAATATGTTATGTAGGTATATAATATATTATTCAATGAGTATAATAAAATAGTTGAGACGAAAGTACGTACATTGTTTTGGTCTCTGAAATGATTTTCTGGAAACAAAAGCTTCATGTTTAATTTTAATTTTTCATTAATTGTTTGAGTGAAACTTGGCTACATATTTCGCAGTCGCAGAGTTACAGTAACGTTTTACTGCTATATTCCAGCAGAGTCATTTCGAGTATTACAGCAACCAATATGATATAAGATATAAGTCGCTGGGAATTAACTTTGTTACATCCAGAAGCTGTAAAATGTTTGCATTGCTTAGCAAAGAGAAACCTGTCTTTAATTAATAACCTCTTCTATTCATAAGAACACGTTCTGGCCACTCAATAACTAACATTCACCTTCATCTCGAGTAATTTTCTTTGACCTTGTTTTTTTGCAGGAAGGAGATTGTTCACGAAAGGAAACAACCGCTACATAGAAAAGTAAAAATCACAATTTCCTAAAGTAAAGAGTAATGTTTTATATCCATTATTTCGACATTGGTAATAAAATTCACTGGTACTACTCCCAGACCGACCGCTGACTTCTTTCCCGTCAAGGTGATCGTATTACTCTAAATTATATCGGGATTCATAAGAAAAAAGTGGATGAGTCGAGAGATTTACAGCCAGTGGAATGAAACGGATGTGCTCTAGAGTAAGCTGCTTCAGTCCAGAGGAAGCAGTCGAAGAGTAGGTTGCTAGTATCTAGATCTGCTCAGTTCTGGATCGCCCCGCATTTCAACGTTATAAAAGAGAAACTCTGTTTCAGTTGATGTATCAATGTTCCCCATTCACGTAATACGATATTGCAATAAGCAGTGCAAAAGTGAAAGTTAATCTTCAACACATATTAAATCGGGTTCAAGTTCTAGCTCATCATCATCATTATAACCCGATCGTGATTTGAACCTGTGTAAATAACAATAAATATCGACATTCCAAAATGATTGAGAGTACGGGTGCGAGTGAGATTGAGGAAAGTGTAAATATTTACACTGAAAGTAACACTGCCATCAATTTCACCGATACTAATTTCTACAATTTAAGTGAAATTCCTCAGAGGAGTAACGTTCAACTACCGATTGACATGAGGTTTAACAGTGGTCATGTCGTGTCCATTTCAGTGTATTCTGTGCTTTTCATTTTGTCATCGACGGGTAAGTCTATACCATTACGTAATTTCGATAAGCTTAATGAGAATCGGTTTCGTAATTTTTGGTGTAACCCTTCACTGTAGATAAACATAATTGTTATTGTTTTTTGTTGTCAGAATTACTAAAGTGCCATATAAAACTAAACCACAAATGTTAAACAAAAAGTTAGACATTTTTGCTGCTATATTTTTTGGGTATTATATCATCCTATTCCTCGTTTACGTGACATTCCTTTGTTGGTGTCTCGAGAACTAAAGTTACACAAGAAGGTTTTTTGGGACATAGACTAACAAAAGTAAAATTACATAATGGATTCCACTTTTGTTACATAAGCAGTGATTGTCTCAGGAGTTTTAATAAGCTGTCACTATTATACACAGGATTATTATTACAATTCTGTATGACATAAATTTAAAGGTGAAAATTAGGAATTGCATGACATTGTCAGCCTAGAGTAGGTGGTTAACAACAACTTTGGTTTAAACTGCTGACCATACCCGAATTAATGTGTGAACGTTAAAAAATTCGAGTTGCATTTTATGTCTGATATGACGGAAAAACTAATAATACTTCAATTTGTTGTTACTAGGTAATATTACACTTTTGGTGGCAATATTGAGGAGACGACGTCCATTTCATCACCTTTCTAGAATAGACTTTCTTTTGCTTCACCTAGTCATTGCGGATCTCATTGTAAGTGCGAAATTAGTCAAATCTCTGATATCAACTATTATTATTACACTTTAAAAGATATAATTTAATATTCTAATTTTACAAACAGGTAACGTTTTTCATGATGCCCCTGGAGATCGGTTGGGCTGCTACAGTGTACTGGACAGCGGGAGATTTTATGTGTCGCTTAATGTCGTTTTTGCGAATATTTGGTTTATATCTCTCGGGATTTGTGTTAGTGTGTCTTGCTATAGACCGTTACATGGCGGTTGCCTATCCAATGCGAGGAATTTCTTCATCGAGAAGAGCAAAAATTATGATCCTCATCGCTTGGATTCTTTCCATTATTTGCAGCCTCCCACAAGTTTTTATTTTTCACGTTCTCAGTCATCCTTACTTCACGTGGTACACTCAATGCGTTACGTTTAATTCCTTCAAGACGGCGAGGCACGAACTTTTCTATCAACTCTTCGGGATGATTATGATGTATGCACTGCCGCTCATTCTCCTCGTTATTTTGTACGGATCCATCGCTTTCCATCTGCACACAATGTCTCCACCGTCTATATACAGCTCTAGTGAAAGTCCTTGTTTCAGTAGCAGCGCACATCAACAGAGCCACTCTTTGATTGCCACTGTTCCGGGGAAAAACTACCCGGGTATCTAGAAAATAATTACTATGCCTTTTTCATTAAACTTTGTGACCCGCTTGGAGGGGAACGTTGCATTTACTTAATTGGAATATTTTGGTTTGTCACAGTAGGATTACTTCTGAGACGCACTGGAGGGGATCACCGTATAGAACGTGCCAAGATGAATTCCATAAAAATGACATTCGTGATTACCGCAGTGGTAAGTTAGAAAGAAAGGCATATAAAAATTCCGGAATAAATTCAAAACAAAGTATTAATAAATTTATGTTTACACCAGTTTCTCATCTGCTGGACGCCTTATTACTTCATGTGCATCTGGTACTGGATAGACCCAGAAACCGCAAAGAACGTGGACCAGAGGGTACAGAAAGGTTTATTCCTTTTTGCTAGTACAAATCCCACGGTGAATCCTATTGTCTATGGAATATTTCACATGAAATCCATGCTTCGACGGAGCGACCGATCACCTGCTTTCACCACTAGCTAAATAAACAAATGTCCAATCATGGCAAATACATTCTGTTGTGTAAAAACTATTCTAAAATTTAAACAGTAATCTCAATCTCAATATTATACAATACAATTATAAAATCATTTACATATATAAAATATTTACTAAATTTATATATTAATAGCATACTTGTTTCTGACTAAAGCTGCCGTGTTTAGTAGTAAAAACAATAATAAAGCTTTTGTATTTGATTTACATGCAAAAATAAAGCGGTCGTTCTGTCTTTCTAAGAAACACATTCATTTCAACACTTCAACACAATTGAAATAAAATTATGTGTACAAGGCTTCTACTAGGAGCAATATTAGTTTTGAAAAAGCTTTTCAATTTCAATAACTTCTAAACTTCCATCTCCAATTTTAGCCCTGTCATTGATTGAAGAATGCATTTAATTAACACGTACCCAACTCATGCTTCAAAGTTAACCAAGACAATAAATTCCAAACAAAGAAAGTAAAATTAATTTCACAACCAAAATCATTAGAAACAATTCAAAGTAAAAGTTGGGAAGAATAAAGAATGGATCAATTTTTCAATGAAAACCTCTAAACAGCTTCTAAGTTCTAAATCTAAAAACTTTGAAAAGATATGGTTGCGTAAAAATCTATTATGCGTATGCTTAATTAAGCCAATTTCAAAGCACTAAACGTTTTGGAACTGATGGTAGGCTCCTTTATTTGTACAATAATGTGTTATTTCATAGACCCATGAATGCTTTCTTTCAACATCACTCATCATCATCGCTCTCCGTATCTTCAGGCCTTTCATTTGTTATATAAGCAAGACGTGCCTTTGTTATAAGAAAGTTTGTTTAGAATGCAGCTATGATAACAATTATTTAAATGGCTTCTACAATATTCAAAAACTTTGGACGTTATCCTGTCATTGACAACTCGCATGTATTAATATTTTCATATTAAACATTGTCAACTCGGTGTTCCAATTAGGAACCATTAAGATGTTATTCAACTAGTAAAATGTTTGGAATTCTATTTTATCTTTGATTAATTGTCAGAAAATAGTCATGGCACTGAGATATATCCAATACATACATACATATAAACAGATGCATTCAGTTTCATTTTCATTGAACAAGTCCCTTCACAAAACCCAAAAAACTTTTATTCAGTTTCATCATGGCAGCAAAGAAAAAGTTCTTAAGATAGCAGCTATCATATCATCATAGTGGTGACTTCGATTTAATTTCTTTTGTGACTTTTGCTCTGGTGTTACAGGAATCATTGCTTTTATAAATCCAAATTTAAGCTTTGGAGTTGCTTAAATGAAAACAAAATGACATCCTGTCAGTTTTCGTTGAGCATAATAAATTTACTTTGAAGTCTCATTGCAAAATGGTGTTTGAAGAAATAATTTTTGAAAAAAAAAGTTAATGCCAAAGCCAAAACAATGTTTGTTACTTTAGAGACATTTTTGTAATATGTGAAAAAATTAAAACAATGCCAATTTCCTTGTGCACATCTCAACAGTAGAATTTTGAGGAATTCTTAGTAGTTTAGAGTGAGTAGGAATACACACGTATTAGTATTGTTGTATTGTGCAGAGAATAATTAGTGGGTTTTAGGCTACGTAGCTCAACAAAATACCCAATAGGCTGAAACAACATGGTGTAACAATAAACATTTAATTTAATTTCAGCCGTCTTTAATTAATAAAATGCAGTCGAAGTTTGCCAGTGTCTCTGATATTATTTTATTATCTAATTCAAGAACGCAGCGTTATGTTTGAGAAAATTTGGTATGAGTTTTCATAGGTTTCCTTCTACGTATTATGAAGAGGTAAACAAAACACTATGAGTGAAAGCATCTGTAATTAATGAAATGCCAAGGGCTCTTCTCTTGTCAATGGCAATCTCGGCTAATCAATGAGTACGTGAGTATAAAAATGGGTGTCTTTAATTTATAATTTAGGCCCACCAAAGTTAAAAAATGTGCTAACCAAGCCAGCGTGACTCCAATTTCGAGAAAGCAAATTCGACGGTTGTGCAGATTATAACAGAGGTACACGTGTCCTTCTCCGCCCATTTCTTGTTTTTCTGGAAGCGTTTTCTTTGGCTTATTTAGAATTTTAGGAAACAACTAAACAGATTTTGACATTTATAATCGAGTAAAAACAAATTACTCCTTGCTTCTTTGAAACATCTTATACATTATAATGGTCTAAATTGTTTAAACTTTTTCTGAAAAGATACATTTCTTTTTCAACCAGATTGGCAAATTTGCAAATTTTAGCACACAACTCCCACAATGTTTACTGAAGCTAAATTATATAGTACTTCAGTATTTTAAGACATGGAGGAGCTTCAGAGTAACATTCAAACAATGTGTACTTTTTTAATTCAAAATCCAAACGTAAAACATTTTTTTTCAGCATTCTCTTCTTGGTGCTAAATTTATCATTGTACATATGTGCTCTCATGTACTTTGACAAAAACATAAGCGTTTCGAAATAAAATATGAAATAAGTCTGGCAGACGAAAACCTACGCACCTTAAAACCCAGCTTTACGCTCGTGTAGCTATTGCATCCGTAACAGTTTGGAGCAACAAATCTGCAGTATGCTTTACTTGACGCTTACACACAATAAATATGTGTTTGTTTTTGTCTTTCTTTTCTGACAAAGTATATGCATGTAAATAAATTATCTCCAGAGTTGTCCGTTTCCTTGCAATCCTGCTTCTATTTTGTGTAACCAAGATGCTCCCGGGCGGGTTTTTGGGGTCGTGGTTTTTACTCTATCTAAATATAACAATGTTGCACATATAAAAGTGCTTATAGTAACGCAAAAATTTTGAGAAAACATAACGGTAGCGGTATATGAGAAGAAATAAAAGTGAAATGCGAAACTGCAGCTTGTTAAAATGTACATTTTTGATAGTGTACCCAAACCCCACAAACCCCAAAGAAATCCCACAACCATTTAGTTATAATTGTTATCAAATATTAAACGATATTTATTTTAATGTTTCAATGTTGATTTATTTATTAAGAATAATGTTTTGGATACAGAACATAGATCCACACTATACTCGATCCAGTCCAAATTCATTAAACTAACAAGGTTTATCAGATACATTCGCGATAAAATAAAAGGTATGTAGTGGCTTCTCATAGTAAGTTGCCAATAAAATTATTCATCTCTCTTTTGTATATTTCAGATTGCATGATATGTGCGAGATAATTCATTTTTGCACTCCATCTGACTCTCTGAGTTAAATCTATGTTTCGTATGAGCTAGACAGCACCACTTTTCAAGGAATGAAGCCACAGACATCAACAACTCTGAAAGTTTCACTTTTTCCGTACAAGGAATTTCAGACTGGCTCGAAAGTTACACGAACGGTGACTCATCATTCACAACTCAAATATTAATTATGTAATTCCAAGGTCAGCAACAATTCGTTTGATGTTAATCAACGTAACATACTTACAATTTATTCATAGCATGCCGCATTCACATTGAGTGATCTCATGTAATGGGGTAATAATAATTTGTATTTAAAAAACTGTGCTGGTAGTATCATTTATTTAATATTATTTTCTGTACTGGAAGAATAATATTTTTATTGATATTTTGATATGAATATTAATATTTGTTAATTTATAATCTAAATTCCTCTAACAGTTTTGGTCGGATAATTTGAAATGAGATATGTCTGTTTTTGTAGTGTCATCCAATTTGAGTGGGATTACTTATTTATTTATTACTATTTTGCCAAAAACTACCAGACTGCAATAATGTGTGTCTACAGATATAATATCATAATTGTGAATACAATATTATGTAAAGGTTCAATTATAATTAGTATGTAATTTATTTGTTTGATTTTATTTTTATGTATTATTCAGTTACAAAATTTTGAAGTGGAAGCAAAATGCTTCGCACTAGTTCAAAGCCATTTGTTAAAAAGCACGCCTACGAAAAAAATAGAAAAGCAGGACGAAGCAGAAGAGTCTACGCAACTTCTTCTTCAATATGTTGCAAAACACAACAATTCAACGTCACAAATACACTTGTTTTTGTCAGGTTAAACGAACCATGAATTCATCTTTTCAGTGCTTTGAACACTACCATTATCATCATTGAGTTTGTGCTTTGAATCGTGATAATAAGAAGAGGAACGCGACATCAATAAGCGGTTGAAATAAGTCAGGAGGTAGTTTAAATGAAATTCCATCACCTCGTTTTATCCTCCTCCGCGCCAAAAATCACAGCTTTAGCTTAACAGAATCGAAAGAAAATATTCAAGGTAGCCGAAGTAAAGAAGACACACTTCCTCAATCTTGGAATCCGGTGAGATAGGTTGGTGGTTGAGTAAGATAAGCTCCGCAAATCACGCTTAAGTTGTTTTCTTGACTTATTTGCTGCTACGGTAAGTATCACTACGTCATTCGCAGTGTTGGTTTGGTAGCTGATACCAGCATTAAATATTGTGAACTGCGCAGAATAATATTACAAGATTATACTTGACAAAACCGGAACGTTCCAGATTCGAGGCCTATTCAAAATATTCTAATTTTCAAGGTTGGCTACATCAATATAATTATTATATGTAATCTGTCCTCGTCGATTGGAAATTTCTCTTCATTCACAAAATATAAATGAATAAAATGATTTTCAAAGCAGCTGTATGTAAAATATGGTCTATATACGGACAGCGACAACATATTTGATATGAGGAGTCAACACAGAAAACCTCGAAACTGTTTGAGTTTAGAAAGTAGTTTTAATTTGTAGAAATTCTGGTAAAGACTTGAAAGCGAAATTGCTATAAAGTTACATTGCAGTTGGATATTCCGTGATGTGTTTTATTGACATTGCTAAAACTAAAATTCCTTTCACAATGTTCAACATAAAAGTAAAAGAACTAAAGTACTAGACAAAATCTGTTGAAAACGATTTAAAAGTTTCCTTCTTGTCGAGACTGAAGTTCCTATTTACCCAGACAAGATCATTCTAGGTCATACACTACAAATGTCCTTGACACTTCTTGTTCCATGAAAACCTTTTTACATTGTACGAGCGATTTCACTGTAATGACTATAAATTAGCCGGTGATGAACATCTTTATCAAGAATCCTAAATGTCCTGAAATTGGTGTAAAGCACAAACCATTTCTTTTGTGACGTTCCATTCCTCGGCTTTTTTAATGCTAAAGTACAATGACGACGGTAGACATTCTAATTGAATAGGCTTGTCGCAATAAAAATAAACTAACGTTTTTGTTTAAAAGGGGACCGTTTACCTATGTCTAGTCATCCGTATAATTTACTCAGTACGTGCTCAAACTAAAAATATAGTTATAGTTATCATTTTTTGCCTCCAGCAAAAAAGTGTTTTTTTTTTGTTGAGACAGAGGTCGCGATAAGTGTGACCTCTCGTTTTGTTTACTATTTGTCTGGTCCTCTTGTGTCTAGGATTTACTATTATGCAACAAACGTTTCAAGACTATTTAGTGAAATAAGCAATACAAATAGACAGTTGCATTGCCCACGGGTGTCACCCATTTTGTCTGTTTAGTGTTTTTGAGTCCGTGTCTGATGTCGAAGTAATGTCGTTTCTTTCATGATCTCAACGAAATTACATTTGAGACTGAAAAGCGTGCGATTTTTGTTTCTACTTAGAAAACAGTATTTACCATACCGTATTCAAACTATCTAAATGATTTACGAGAAATTATAATAATGTTAGCGGTAATATTAAATTTTATATAGACAATTTATGAAAGATAAATTTGTGTTCTATATCGTTTCATTTAACAAATTTCGAACGGTTTAACTATCAGATAAAATATAAGTATTTGGCCTCGTGGCCAGGATATTGTGATAAATAAGTTGTTTGGAGCAAACTGCAGTCACCACTACAGCCCTCGTACTAGAGGAAATTGTAATGCTAAGGAGAATTTGAGAATGCTTTTAGAACCCGATCGATTGTCTAAGTTTCCAGACTCACGCCTTTCATTTCCACTCTATCTGCCAATGATTCCACTTAGGAAAGTTCATTAAAAGGAAACCGGCTGAAGATATTTTATTGCTTTCATCTTAAAGCAAGCGCATTATTTATTTCGTTTCTCAAACTCATAAGTTAAAGCAAGGTACGAAAAACCCATGGGTTTTTTATTTTAAAACCCAAATTGGGTTTTATAGGTGGGTTTTTTAATGGTTTTTTTGGGTTTTTTGGGTTATTTTGGGTTTTTTGTTTTCACATAGATTAAGCAGAGAAATGCGCTACAACGACTAATTTTACACTTAATTTAATATAATTGTTCGTAAC
>VYYJ01006014.1:0-10087 GCA_021029165.1 Cyphoderus albinus
CACATGAACGCCGGCCCGCTGCATCCAGCGACATGTGCCAATCTTCGTTTTTCACCATTAGTAGTTAGCACAAAAAGTGGGAAGGGCTGTCTAGAAAAACAAGGTTTAATATTTCCTCGTGAGTGCGCGTTTCTCCTACTTTACTAATGGAAATGAAAATGTTCTAGAGGTTACAACTTCATAATTACTATTTACAACAACAACTACTTGGTAATGACACTGCGGGAATAAAGAAAAAGTCAGTCAAGAAACTCATAAAATGAAGCAACATTTTCCGACCTCTACGTGTGGTCACCTCTTTGGCATTTATAATAATAGCTTGTAGCAGCCCTGTAAACCCAACAAGGTTATTCCAGGCAAAATGTTTAATACTTAATTTCACCTTAAGCCAGTTCCGCTGTAATTCACGAGCATTGTAGACTACAATTTGTAGTGCACGCTTTTCTCGGTGTTCTCTATAGATTCACGGTCACCACCAACTATAATAAAGCAGTTTCGTAATCTATTGCACACCAGTCGTAGTTTTCACTCCGTTGTGACCTAATTACATAAAATATTTCCCTGGGGCCTGGAGAAAGAATTTGCATGCATATAAAACTCTCTGGAAAAACCAAAGACTTTTTTGATACACTTTTAAAATGCTGGGTCCCTGACGCATGTTGGAATAAAACTGGAACATTTTTTGCAGAGGCCATATTGCCATATTGTAATTCTTCCCGGGGTTTTCCTATCTTTGTCACCGTCTCTACTATTTTTTAAATTTCAGCGAACAAATTAAAGTTTTGCTTTGACAGCCTCAAATAGACAATAAATCGATGCTTTAGGTTCTGTCGTTTCATATTATGGTTATGAAATCCATTTCACAAAAAGAAAACTTATAAAATACATAAACCTTTCTTTAGAAAAAAAATCCGAATTTCCCCCGGAACAATATGTTAAATCTCAAATTTATTGCAATGCGGCCGACAAAAGAATATTATGAAAGCTGGCGCTGGTACAAATTTTATCAGAACAATTGGCTAGAAAAGGTAAAATGGTGAGTTAGTGACTGAGTGACTGAAATAGAGTAATAAAATATCTTTCCTTTTTCCTTACTCACTTCCACTTTACTCCAGTTTCAGATTACATTATTACACGCGCTACTCTAGTTTTTGATCTTGTGATTGCTGAAGGTTGACTCTCACTGTTTGCTTAAGCACATAATCATTTTTTCTGCCATTCTTCTCTTTTCTCTTCTCATATCTCCCTAGAGAGCTGTCAGGGAATTTACTGGATAAAAAAGGTCACACACAAGAGAAGCACGAAGCTGAAGAAAAGCTGGATAGAAAACAGTATTATTCTCATCCAATCCTGTTTTTTACAAAAAGGGGATCAATATTATTGTACATAAGTAATACGAATAGTTCCTATAAGATTTCCATCTGCTTCGTTGAATCCATAGAAAATATTATATTGTATATAGCTTAAAGCTGATTGCCATAATGTAATTTTTTGCAAATGTGCAAATTCGTAGAGAAACGAGAAGGGGACTTATGCTCCATTGAATTGATGAGGAAAGTGTCTCAATGCTGTTGAGGAGGGAACTACCAAGGTTAAACTTTGGTGATAGAATAAAAGCTCAACCTCCATCTCAATGCCACATAAAATAAAAGCTATTTGTGTAACAACGTAGCAAGCAACAATGACAGTGATAGTAATAATACCCTGAAACCTCTAAACCTAAGCTGTTTATTATTTCCGAGAAAGATATTTCATTCACGGCAAACAATTCATAATCAAACGCTCCATTTATAATATCACTCTTCCCTACTACATGGACGTACGCTACTTGCATACTCAATTTATGAAGGCTGGAGTTTCCAGTCAGTGTGAAAATGCCACTTCTCATTTCAGCATGTGAAGCGAAAGAGCTACTTGATCATGTAATGTAAAATTGGGAGAAAATGTTCGTCTGTTGCTTTTTCCCACTTAAAAATGCAGCCAGGTATTACATGAAGGCCTAATATATGCGAAAAAGAGCCCACGTCTGGAATACCCTATATTCCACTTTCCAAAGCAGACAGACCTTGACACCGACAACGTAGGCATACATAAGCCTACATTCTCTATTGTAAGTGTGTATTTATTTATTACAGCGGAGCACCAGATAACCATTCATTGCCACAATGCCAGTGTAGTCATAGTCATATTTAGCCAAGCGCTGCTCAGCTCGGAGCTCTCTCTCAGTCTGACTGGAAAGAACTAGTGGAGAAAGAGAAGGACAATTGTAGTACAGAAAAAGTACCTATGTCAAAAGCTACTCCGGCACAAAGCAAGATGTATGTATTTCTGAGTAAAAACTAAAGCTTACTAAAGCTTTCTTCAAAGTAAAACGCAGTGTTCTCAAAAATGTTCGCTCGCTTATCAACTTCTCCTTTACTATCAGTCTTTGTTGTCAACATCCTATTTATATCCATCCATTTCCATCTCCATCCCGTTCTTCTCCGCAGTACTTACTCCTGGCCTGGCCCGCATTCTCCCATCCCACTTTCCTCCTCTATAATTTAATTCAATTTCATTCTTTTCCGCTGTTATGCCAAGAGCAGACTCAAACCGCAAAACAAAACTGAACTGGAACACTTCTCCTTTTGTACTCCATTTTATTTTGTAGGTCGAGATCGAGAAAGAGAAACTGACGATGAGTGACTGAGTGAATGAGTGGCAGGCTGCCTCACTCAATGCATCTCAAAAATGATTTCGTTTTTAGACTTCGCTCGCAAAGCAGTCGCTGTCGAAGAACGTAGTTTGCTGTAATAATACGTAATAAGCAAAGAAAGGAAGAAAGAACCTTGAAAAAGTTTTGATTCGTATTCGTAAACGAATTCGATATGAAAAACGTTTCATTTGCTTGCTTTTCTAAGTGAATCCTTCACTCTCTTCAAAAGCCCTACTTTTATCTAAACCTACATTTTCATTTTACTTCAGTTTCACGTCTCGCCCCAAAGTGTGATGTGATAAGGCAGTTTGGAGCTTCGCTTTTCCTTTTCTTTCCATAGACAATACAAACTGTACAAACATAAAAAAAATCCTCTTTTTTTTTCTCAGGAAAAAAAATTCCACACAAAGATTTCTTACAGCAGACAGAATGTACACTGGGACACGACTGTTTTTCAACCTCTTTAATACATTTTGTATTCTCTTCGCTATCGTTCATTCAATGTAGACCAATAATGAAAATTGAAAAGCAATATAAAACTCGCACACGCACAGACTAAAAAACAACTTTGTATTCCCTAAAATAATCTCGCAATCGTACCTAAGACCTACACTTTCCAAATCTTTCAAAAAGAAAAAGAATCAGAAAAAACGATATCGTGTCAGTATAAAATATTCTGTAAAGATAATACTGAAGACCTTAATGTGGCTAAAGAGTCGTTATGTCATCCTATGTTACCTAATAAGATTCATTTCTGTATGCGCAAAGGCAACTTCTGGTTAAAACTGATTACATAATAACCCTGAAATTGAAAATTAGACCCTTTGTTAAAGAAAACTTTCATTGTTCATTCACTGTAAGATAAATTTTTGCAACAGCCAATTTAATATTCTTCCGAGTCTGTGAACATTCAATATTCATGGAAAAACTCCATCACGGAGAAAGCACTCCTCTGCAACATGTTGTCTAAGTAGGTTGTCTACCTACTTATTACTTTATTTTTACACTTCTTTACAATTCAAAACCAAGAATCAAAACTTGAAGTCCGAAAGGAGAATCCCAACTTTTCACTTTCTCTCCTTTCTAACAATTTTCGTTTCGTTTCTCACCAGTAAAGCTTTGTACTGTAGTGTACTGTAGCGGAGAGTGCGACTAAAACTAAAATAAAATATTTGGTGATAAAGATTACAAAAGAAAAGTGAAGAAACTGGAGCACGGAGTTCCAGCTCCAGCAGTTTTCGAATGAACAACGTCATCATATGTACCATATGGCCCAAATTTACATTTTACAAACTTATGGCACCATTCCACTTTGTAGCTTTTGTAGCGAAGAATTTACACTTCGTATCGACGCATAAGAGGCAAAAGGGGGTCGTTTGGAACGATCACATAATCTACTCACTCCCTCTGTGTCATGTGATGTCAGCGTTTGAAAAAGCTATCATTTTCTCTCTCTCTTCTTGTTGTTACGAAATGAATGGACAATTATCCGTTCATGGAATACAAAAGTACCTAAAGTAAAAATTCATGCTGCCTCTGCCTTTTCTAAATCCCGCATTGGTCTTACGTCTTGTCTTGGTCCTTCGGGAAAGGCAAAAGGTCATAGGGACGTATGTATGATGCACACATTTCCAAAGTTCCACTTGTTTCTATTTTCTCTTTAGATGCAAACCACTCAGTCAATTTAGCAAAATAAATAATTCAGCGAATTTCAAACTCTTTCATAAGTACTACAAAATTCAAAAAGGACACATTAAACATTAAACATGACCTTCATGCGACTTTATTTTCCCTATTAGCGAGCACACGAGCAGAAGAAAATGCGGTCTAAGATAGGCGACAATACTATTCCCTAAACCACGTCATAATTATGTATAATATAAAATCATACGCGTGCAGTACCAATTTGAACCTAGCAATTTTATTCTAATCTTAGTTTTCCTCTGTAATTTTATGCAACAGCTCGTAATTTTCATTTCAATTGAATAACAGTTTGCATACTAACAATTACAAGTTTAACTTGCTAATTAAATTAACGTCAACAAATCGTGTCATTTTGTCCTACTCTTTAAATTGTCCGTGCTCACTTTCAGATTCCTGCAACAAGACAAAACGAAGCCACAATTTATTATCTACTGAGGTGAACATGATACACAACAATGGAATGAATTAAAGAAATCGAGCAGTTATAATATCAGAGTGAATCCCAATTTTTTCTACCCACGCACCTTCACGTTCATCAAAAAGGAAAACTTACGTCAATGTAAATGTAACGTGACTGTTTGTTACTCTACTACTGCAGTTAATCCAATCTAATGTTTACTAGTCTACTTACAAGGAAATTAAAGTAGTACTTTCCCATATTTTGCAGTTAACACACATTTGCATACATTGATGATTAACCTCTGCTATAAAATGATTGCTGCCGCTTCGCTGCATTGCATCGGATCGCCTTACATCTTTCATTGAGCTCCTTTTAGTTCAGCATGAACTTGGCCTACCTACCTACAACCATCACACGCGGTCATGGATGCAAAGCTGCCTAAATGCCAAAATGCCATCGTCACATCGCATATCGCTTCTCTGCAAACTTTTCATATCATACCCCAGACTGGGCAACTTAACATCGTTATCATCGACTATCATTCTTTGAATAGAATGCTTCTCATAACCTAAACATTGTATATCCTGTACATTATTCAGAAAGAAATTCAACGAGACTTGACTTGCTCACTTGACTGTGCTACACACAAGGTTTTCATTTTACTTCACATCATATCACATTTTTCAATGCCTTCACTTGAGCAGTAAATTTCGCGTATGCTTTTTAATGAAGGCTTTTTAACTCTTTGTCACTTTCAAGTCATGTACAATACAAACAAATATTTTGCATGTGATGTGACTTCGTCTTTTACTCTTACTTACGCGAGTGCAGATTTTTATTCCTCGTGGAATATCCCGCAATCATGTTTCATTATAATTTAAATATAAAGTGGAAAAACGATCTCAAGAGAAACATTGTTAACTTAGGTATTTAACTTTTCTTCTGTAGCACACTACACCGTCTGCTTTCGAACACTAAAAGGCATCACTTGACATCCAGCCAAGAATCTGAATTCAAAATGCTCTTCACAAGGATTTTCAATAGTGTCACTGTCATATTTACTTAACAATGATAAGTTAACACCATCACTTCATGCAGCCAGCACTGCACAACTCAAGAAATGTAAGCGCATGATGCTTTTCTATAAACATACCTCAAACAAAAACGTGTTTCTGCCACAGTCACACATTCTTAGCATCCTTGCATTTAGTTGATGAAAAGCGGATGTTGATTCAACTCAATGCCTACTAACCAGGTAAGGTGACAATAGTAATCTATTTCCGCTGACGAAACAAAAACTTACTTGAAACACTTTGTAGCTCATGGCTAAATTTTGTACACTGCTTCACACTGTTTCACACATCCAGAATAGAAACAAAAAAACTGAAGATACTTTTTTTTTTAAATGGCACGTTACTTGAGTTGAAGTTGAAACACGTGCACGTGTTGTGAGATCTGACAAGATACAGTCAAATGTTCTCTAAAGCTACAAACAACAATTATCTACTACAACGTGAATTAGTAAACTAAAGGATTCAAACATAACTTTGTTTGCAGCGGTACGTTGTTTGCATTGCCACTGACAAAGCGAAACTAACTGAATATGAATATGAATGGAAAGAAACGGGAGAGTTCAGGTTCAGAACGCCATGAGCCAATCAGACATATAGCTTTGGTATGGCAAGGCAAGAGCGGAGCAGAGGCAGACAGAAGTTGACATTGATATTGGTATTGGTATCACAAAACCTATATTACATTACTTACGTGCTATTTACTACACAAGGGAGAGAACGACACGACATAATAACCACCAATTATTTTTGGGATACAAAATTTTCATTGAATCGCTATAAGGTGAAGCTTTCCTATACAAGATTCTGCGCTTGTGCTGGCTGGTGACCTTCTGATGCCAGCCTGGGACAAGGTAGCAAAAAACTATTTTTTGATTCATGTTCAATTACTTACTTAAGATAAGCATAGTAGTGTTGTGGCATCGCATGGCACTGGCAGCTTAGTTTTTTTCATTAAATATGCGACGACAAAGTATTGACTATAAAAATCAGAAAGCTTAGGGCAAGACAAGTAAACGGTAGTTTGCTTTTGCCTCCTCAATGTCTTAAAAAGTATGAAATTGTTGATGCCGTTTTTTAAACGACTTCTGCAATATTATGACTCTTCAAGACTACACAAATTAAGGCTGAGAACAGCACCTGTCATTTTTCGTCATGTCTTGACTTACTTTACTTTTTTCCTTGCAAACAACATCATTACTTATGATGTGTAGGATGTCTACAATTCCACACCTAAGTATTCGGTGCCACGAAAAACGTTTATTGGAGTGGAGTCGCAAAAAAAATTATATGGCTTTGACAGAATTATGTTATTGAACATGAAGAGTCACCCACGCAGAAATCCTCCTGAACATTGTAGTTATAACTGTAATGTAGCACATGAACATGAATATTAAGGTTCGCAAAATTGGTGATTGCTAACCTAACTGCATATAAAAATGCAATGGTATTATTAACTGAACTGATCTTATTATTACAGTGATTTTCAGAATATCAAATGCAGGGATTTACCAATTCACCAGTTCTAGGAATCTATGTTATCGAAAAAGCTAAGCAATTTACTCTCGCCCCGTGCACGCGCACGTATTTATCTACGTAGTACCGCAGTACCTACATTATTCCATTTTCAAATTACGATTCATCACAAAATCAATCCTGAAAATGTCCGTGAAAGCTGAGTCTGCTGTTTGTGAGAAGAAAACACCCGTGAAATATGCAATATGGCATAAACATCCTTTAAAGTAAACAAAGTGTCCTCCAAGCGACTTACAGAGTGGAAGCGGAGTATTCCAAAAAATAAGTAGGTACGATACAACAGCTTATGCATATTGAAATCGTTCCTATCTCTGCCTACACAGTTCCGTCCAGTGCAAAACAAAAACAAGTTGCGTTGTTGAGAAAAACATTTTCAGTTTTTAATCAGCTCAAGTTGAACTTCAACTTTGGAGCACGGTTTGGAAGTAAATATTTTTAATATTTTATCACTACACTGGCTCCACTGAAGTGCAATTATCTATCACAAGGATTTTTGAAATGTTTTCCTTCCAACAGGCTATGTTAATTACTTCTATTGTAGTGCAAAGTGAAATTCTAAATAACCCCTTCCTGTTGACATGTAATTAATGCCAATGGACTATGGCTAGCTCGCAATTCGCAACAACGTACATTCAAGGCACATTTTTACATGCAATTAAGTTTTATATATCCGTTTTCCCAAAAATTATGTGTAATCTACTAATTTTGAAATCAATTGTTACGTACAACACATGAATATTGTAATTCGCTGTGCTGCCCCCAATAATGATTTGTGTCCCAACAATAATCGCAGGATATGACATCTACCAAATAATGTTTAAAAGTCATTGTATGACAAATGAGTCACAATTAGAGCTCCTAAGTATGATATCCTTCAACTTTGGAAGAGAAATTTAGAGCAAATATAAACCACTTGAAAGTTCGCTTGATCCGTCATACCAGGAAAAGTTCAACATTTTCAGCAATCTTATAAATATACACTCATGCAATATAAATCGCTTGATCATACTTAAAAAGCAGTAATTGGATGACTAAGTGTCAGGTGTTGATAACAACGAAAACGACCATTATTCATCATTCATATTTTTTTTAAATGAAACCTGAACTTTCGAACATGTTATGTCATGAGGTTTTCATTACAAACATTTCATAGTTTCAACTTTAAACGTTACAAACGTATTGTACTTCAATTTGTAATAAAAATAGAAGTGTAAAAGTTTGTAAATTATGTAACAAAATAACCAGAAAAATATGATGGGAACATCCAGTATGCAAAAAAAATGTCAAATGGTAAATGAAAATGATCATGGCTGAAAGTGATGATGAGAACCGAGTGGGAGCCATAATTTAATTAGTTTTTGCGAGCGATACACTTCCAGTAAATCTCGCCTTGCCCACTGGTGCTAGTCACAGTCACGGTGGTGTGTTTGTTCTTGTTATTTCAGCCGAATGCACACATTCTCTATTAGTCTTAGTTAGTCTTAATCTAGTCGAATACGGAATTTAATTAATGATCACATTTCTCAGAACATCCCATCTAACGAATCCAGCATGACTTTTTTGCAGGAAGTAATCTATCTAGTAATTAATTTGAGAGATTGACAAAACTAGCAGAGATTAATTTTAGTTTTCACTCAATGGGTACCATTCCTAGAATGTCTATGTAATTCCAACAACCATCTACTAATTACCCTATTTAAATTTTTAGACCGGTAGTAGCGTACTTCATTAGTATTTCATACTTCATTTTGCACAAGCAAACACCTATCGAAATTTATTTTGGAGAACTTAGATAGAAAAGTTGTGAAGCACTTTTCATTTTCTAAAAAATGTCGATATAAAAGCTCGAATCTCTCCGACTCTTGGAAGCAAAGCACTAAATTCCACTCACATACAACCAACCACTGAACCAACATATTTCACGTTCCACGTTCCGGTTTGTTTAGATGCAATCAAGATGCATTGGAATTCATGGCACAGGGTGAATCTGCTCTGATCATGATTCTCCTTTATTCGAACAGCAACAAGTTTTTAAACTTTTTTTTCAGCAGTTGTACTATATATAAACATAATTGTTTTTGTCCTTTTTAAATGTAAGCCTGTCCACTTCTAGTGAAATGTTTTGACTCACTTGTGACTTACGACCTAGCAAGCTTGAGCTTGCTGATTAAGATCAGTGAAGCCTCAGATAAACAAAACGGGTTAAATCTTACATTTATTTTTATTCTCATTTTACCTTACAATCAACGTACTAATGTACATAGATAAAAATATCTATCTAGCCAAAGCCACACAGATTCGTCCTTGTTCTTGTTCCTTTCATTTCAACAGTTTTAAAAAACTGCTGCGGCATGTACAGTCGAGTTCCCTTTAGTTAGTTAGATTTGCGCCCCAAACTTTTTTTCGAATTTCTGGTCAAATGAGGTATCAAAATGACCGGACTAATAAACTGATAACAAATTTCAAATAAAAAATGAAAAAAGTTGTTACGTTTTTTAGTTATGGCGGGAAAATTGGTTTTTCAAAAACGTTTTCAAATCACGTGATATGGGATACCAAAATAACCGCAATAACACATAGAACACGAATCCGTTAACCGATTTTAAAAATATTGCTCCGTTTCCGAAATAACCTGAAAATACGGTTTAATTACCACAAAATCAAAAGTTATTAAATCCAGTC
>VYYJ01006015.1:0-10083 GCA_021029165.1 Cyphoderus albinus
AACAAAATAGGCCGCAATTTTCAGTCGGGGCTAAAATGTGTTCCATCGTGTTCGCAATAATCGATTTGATATTATTGTACAATTAGTTAATTAAAATTAAGACATATTCACCATGCGTCTCCTGGTAAGAAATTGTTTCATCACAACTCAATACGTATTTATGTAATTCCTTTATTTATTACACAAATAACTTCGCCCTAGATTTTGGTAACGGTGTACATACTAAGAAACAAAAATTGTGTATGATTTTACTTTAGCAAGATATTTAATCAACTCGGAAAATTTGTTTTACTGAAAAACAATCGAATCAACTTGTTTAACAAACAAGGCAATTTTCCTTTGTTTCAGGAGAAATGAGGGAAATGTATTATGATTAGAAAGATTATTTGCAGTCACTTGGAAAATAATAATCCCCCACATAATCTCGTCAAATCTCCATTTTGCAGAACCGGATCCATAGAGTTGAATTCTTACGACATTCAAAAAGATTTGAGGCTTTCTCGGCTTAAATTTTAATACAGATATTACGTACTGGTCTATTTAATGCATGGAAATTAGACAAAGTAATCAGAAGGCTGGATTTAACTATGATGCAGAGATCGTTTTCTAGAAAATTGAAATAAACGATTTAATTAACAAAAAACAAGTAGTTAAATCAGATCATGTGACATCAAAATGATCGTATTTTAAGGAGGATAACGAATTTGTGTTTATCTTCAAAACGTACTACTTTGTTTTTCAATAATAAAATGCGATGAAAACGAAGAAGTTCAGTTGACAATAAAATTCAAAATTCAAAAATTAACATTGAAGATAATAGTCATATTTCTCTTCGCGTAACGTAAATTTCTTAATTTTCTCTCGCTTGTTACATTGCATTACAATCATGCAAAAAATGTGCAATCGCAAAAAAATTTTCTTTTGATTTAAATTTAACCTCTACCTGAAAATCGATTGACGAAGAGTGATATGTAAGAGACGAAATCCGTTGAGTCATACACCAATCGGAAGAGCGTGCTGCAGCTGCACTTAATAATGCCAAATTTCAGTTGCCCTATGAAGAACGTTTAGGAGTTTTGATAATAATATATCTCCAGATATATTGATGGTGTTGCCACCCAACGCCAAAAACTTTTATGACAATGTCCGTTTATGGCAATGTCAATATGCCCCCAATGCAATGGCAATATGCATAAATGACAATATGCATATTGGCCAATTCCATTTTTTGGTTTTAATTTTTTTAGTTTTAATATCTTTAGCTTAGTTTTAGATGACAAACAAATCTATTCTAGCAACAGCCGCGCAGCAGTAAACATGGAATCTGTATCCATCTTTAAACGGTATAAGCGGGATTTTTAATTAAAAACGTCGAACATTCACCAATGACAATTTGTTAGTTAACAAACTCACACAGTCATATTAAAAAGTGAACATATTTTAGATAAGAATAAAATGTATAAAAACTAAAAACATAACGCTATGTCAAACACTTATGTTGCGTGTTGTTTCATTATAGCGATAAGGCGCCAAATCTCAAAACTTATCTCACCATTAAACCAACAAAATCAACACTTTCATATGATTAAGGGAGACATTTTTTGGTGCAAATGGGTTTTAACAGCTTCTGCAATTTTAATGTATGACTGAGTTTCTTATCTCGTGAAGCTACTACTTGCTAATAGTTACTCTCGTGCACTTTTTTAACAGACACTGTGCGTTGGAGATGCATGGCTACGTCATCACTACACTTTACTGCGTCTTTTCTCCGATGAAATGAAGTGATTTGATCCATTTCTTTAGCAAACCATTTCAAAAACACAACAAAATTCTCCACAGACAAAATGCCTGGGAAAACAATCGAAGCAAGCTTTGTTGTTAATGACTGAATCTTTGCAACGAGACTCAGGTCCATGAGTAAAAAACGGAAGAGGCAGCGTAATAAGATCATTGCAATGGAGTGAATTGTATCGTATTATGAAGGGCCTGCGAGGTAAAGTTTTGTTTTTGAAATGATTTGTTTGTGTTTTGTTTTTGTTCTTGTCAATTCCTTCTGGTATCAATGGAGTGCAATGTTCCTCGCCATATCATTTTCTCCGTAAGTCAAACTAACTCACCTTGAATCAAACAGTTACATGATATTCAACCGCTATGTCTATTCCCTTACAGCATAGCAAGTCAAACATTCCATAAATAATTTATAATATATTAATTAATTTTATTGAACAACAAACTAAAACTTTTGTAACACTGTGCCAAGAAATTGTAGCAATTTATTTGTATAGTCACGCAAGTTGCGGAACAACATTGTTAGCTTTAGTATATATTTTTAACTCCTTCATCCATGATAAGTTCCAATGGCATTCTTTTACTCATGTTATCCAAGCACAACTTTCATTCTCAACTGTCGCTAACTTTGTTGTTAAAACTTACTAAATTCTAAAACTTAATTGTGACGTAAATAAGTAAAGAAATTTGGTTATTTTATTATACAGATTATTAAAATCTGTTGTGATGTTTGAAGTGATTTGTAGCAGGAAATTGTGTAAGATGCTAAAAGTGGTTGTGTAATAATACTATTAAGCACTTTTGTATTGTGCATATTTGGTTAGTACACGATGACATTTAGGAAATAGTAAATTCGTTAATATTAAATATCAGGGGTTTCCAATCGCTGTTGAATGTGTCAAAAAAAATTAATCATATTCTTTCGCTTCTACGCAGTATTTCATTTAATGCAAACATCAATTTGCAGATTTTGGAGTCCCTACAAATACTGCTGAATTTATTGTAGTATTTAACATGCATTTAACTATGTAAGCAATAAAATTCCAACTCGTTTGCTTTCACTTATTTTCTTTCCCTGTAGAGTTTTCAGCATAATGTATTCATGAGTATATGCTAATGTTAAACCGGCCGACACAATTAATTAGGCAAACACGAAAACGCTTTTTCGTTTAGATGGCTATGTCAGTTTCGGCGTTTTGTAAAGCAAGTCTCAAAATATCTTCATGGTATGGTAGTTCATCTGTGCCGTAAACTTTTACGAAATCTCATTGTCATTTTTGAATATGACATATCATACCACTTCTTCACCCCATTTATGGTTATGTTTCTATGCATTATATACACACGATTTTGTTTCATCAGCAAAAAGACAACTTAGTTGAATAAATTATAGTAAATTAGTAAAATTATGGTAAATTAGGTCAAGCAACAGACAAAGCACGAACGCACATTAATTCACAGATAGCGCTTGAGTCAACCTCAACCTCATTTTAAGTTAGGGAAAGCGGTGAAGCGAAAATTGAAAGCTATTTGTGTGATTTAAATTAATTTTTTTTTTGAAATTTGTTTCGAACCTTTTGATACTTTTTAACTTTAACTACAACCCGAAAACAAACGAAAATATAGAAACAATTTTTATATTGCATAGGTACTTTTTTAAAAATCAAAATGCTCTTTCAGGTAAACAAAGCTGTGACATCTTTGCCAACGACACTGTCGCGAAATCCTGCACAGCGCTGGAAAAGTGTCACTCAAATTGATTTATGCGGAGTCGCTTGTTGGTTTTTAGTTTGGTTGTCTCAAGACTAAAAGTCAGCATGCATTTTGATTGAAACAAATTGAACATGAACACTCGCTGTGTCAAGTTACAAAGTTGCATTTTCAGGAACGTTTGTTGTGGCGGGTGATTTTGACATCAAATTTAAATATCGGATAGACCAAAACACATTAAATCTCACCGCAGCCGAACGTCTGTTTATTCATCCCAACTCAACAAATTTGGGACAATTGACATGTGTTTTCTCTGTATGTGGCTCGTTTATTTTTATGAATAAATTGTCGTTTCTAAAATTTCGCCAAATTTCGTTTACTTTTGCCTTTAACAATCTATATACTTCCTTAAAGCCTTACAGAGGTGAAAGTCGATTGAGAGTTGGGAAATACTATTCAACAGTAAATTGAAAGTGGAGCTGATGAAATCATAACCGCTTTGTGCGTTGAAAATTGTATATGGCGGAATCTTTTCAGAAGGTAAGATTTTATAACTGTGAGAACTTGCGACAACTTGAACGATTAAGCTTATAATATTATTACCGTAAATGTAATTTAATGCTTTAACTTCTGTGACGAAGCTTAAATGCAGCTACACTATAAAACACAAATAAGTTCTCAAGCAAAGCAGATGTTGATTACATTATACACGGAATAACCCCGACCCTCGACACTGCTGAACACTGTGAACAAAGAGGGACATTTGTATAAATATTTATGAAACATCAAATCCAGCAATTACCAGAAGTATTAATAGCCTTCAAAATGATTGGGTCATCAAATGGCGTGACCCCCAAAACAACAAATTTCACATCTTCGAAAAAAGTGTAATATTTTTGTGACAAAAGCTACTGTCGTCAGTGCAGTGATCTAAATATTCTTTACGGTTCAAACTGTTTAAATGTGTATGCAATATAACTGTTTAAACACTAATAAATATCAATTTTTGATGCTATGTATTGGTCTCATCGATTTTCACTAATAAGGAAAAATACTGTTAATATATAATTGTATAGAAATTGAATATTACATTGCGGTTACTTTCCAATTAGGGTTGTTTCGGGTCTTATATCCGAAATCCGACCCAAACCGACCCGAAAATTTCGAATCCAATTGTTTATTAAGGATGATTAATGTATATGTCATAATTAGTTTCTTAAGAGTAGACAATCTTTTTGCCAAAAATAGGAACATTTACTATTGTAGTTGCATCAGTTAGGTTTTTTCACAAAATAAGGATTGACCTAGAAATTGATCATAAAATGTTGGTGGGACTTATTTTGGCAAAAATTGACAGGGTGGCGCCCAAATTGCAAGAAGTTTCATTTTTAGCTCAAAATGCCATAAATACAGACAATAAATAGCGAATAATACTTTCTGTTACTGATTTTAGAGTTCGGGTTGGTTCGATTGGATCTGAAAAGGCCAATCCGAACCGACCCGAACCGGCGGCAACCCTATTTCCCACTGCATTTATTAAATCATGCTAAATTAAAAACATTTAATACGTAGAAATGTAATATACAGTGTATGTTTTAGAAAGCAAAGTTGAGAGCAATTTTTTACACATTTACTCCGAAATTGAACTTGAATAACAATTCACTGTTTACACACTGCATTTTATCTTAATATATAGATCTATGGTTATATATATATATCTAGTAATGTCGATTTAGTAATACTTTCTTATTCAAAACTAATGTACTATTATCCCACAGCAGATAATAAATTATCATAAGTAATATCCATCATTAGTGGGATAGCTACAAAAATGCAAAACTGAAACGTCGCCGCAAGAAACTAATACATACGGAAGTGATTAACTAGGTAAAAGATACAAGTTGCATAGTAGTGAGTGTTTCATTTTAAATTTGATTTAATATTATGTAAATACAATTAAATAAAAGCAGAAAAACAAAAATTTTGTTCTTCTGCTTCAATTTGGAGTTAATACTTAACTATAAAATGTTAATGGATGTCAAATCAATAGAGTGCTAATAGCTAGCGGACGAAAATAAAACAATGCATTGTTTCATTGCAATGACTTTACTGTTTCAAGTTGGAAAATAAGCTTTAAGTCATCACATTTTTATAATTCTACATGTGAAATATGGAATGAGACGTGTCAACTGGTTGGTAATGCTTTATTTAAGAATAATTGGATTGACTTCGTTAGCTTCAGTATATTTATATGTAATCGTACATAATTCTCCCCTTATAAAATAGCCTCATTTTAATAGAACTTTTAGAATCTTTGAGCACTATTCACTACATCGCGCATTGTAGCTTTGTTCTAATGTTATGATGAAAATTAGGACAGCTTAGTAAATAAAACTGAAACTTCTTACGATTAGTGTAACAATAGGTTATAAATAATATTTCAAGTACCTTATAATTCACTGAGTTAAACAAAATGGGGAATATTAATAAATATTAATCTAACGAAAGCACAAAATAGACACAGAATGTCCATACTAATATTTAATGTCATACCATATATGTAATCAGCTAATCATAATGAGAAAATCCGGGTACAATAATTTATGTAAGGTATTGTTCCACTTCAACTATCGTAGGTTCTTCTTGCTGCAAATTTTTTATACTTGACAGATCAGATAAACCTCATAGTTAATTTATACTTCAAGAAATTCATTTTAAATGCGTCCAGTGATTCGTGACAAACTTGTGTTCGGGCTTCCACAACTATCACGAACAAACACCATTACACATTTACGAAATATCTAGCCTTTCAAATTTGTTATCTGCCTATGAATTTCAAGGTGTTTCATTGGGCGATTATGTCGAAAGGCGTCATAGTATTACGGTCATACTATTAAGATTTTTTGATCATTGATGTAAAGACGTTTTAGATTGTGTCTACTGAGATGTGGGACCAGTGCACTAATGACGTGATGACTTATTTATATTTCATGCACACAATTTTAAACACACTTAACCTTCTTCCCAGTGTAATTAGAGTAGATTGAGTGGCATGTGAGAGACGAAATTCCTTACGTCATACAACAATCAAAAGCGCATCTTTTGCTAAGTATTTATCCAATTATCAGCTGCGCACATTGCTGCAAGCCTTGACAGTTTGTGTTATAATAACGGCAAACCGTAAGCTTTAATAGAACGCCGCTTAATAGAAACACTTTCTCTACATTTATATGCAGCGAACTACAGTTTCTAACGGAAAGATTCGGATTGTAATTCCTATCAGATATTGAGAATAAAGTAGATTTATCACTATACAGCTTCGAATTAATTGTTTTGAAATAATGAGCAAAAACTGGAATGTAAAATAACCCAGCATGTATTATGTATATATTATGGGATCAATATATGGCAATTTTTTAAACTAAGGCTGCAGTCAATTTACTTGATTTGTTTAGAAACTCGAACACAAAAACAATATAAATATAATACAAATGGAAATGTATATTTTATTACTTTATATGTTGCACCGTTACAAGAGACTTCTAAATAGAATGAGTGAATAAAACCCGAAATTGCTACCTAAAAATAAACCATAAGTTTAAGGGTTACAAAGCCGTTTAAAAATTATTCGCCAAATTCTGTATACTTTTACTAAGCAGATAGGTTTGCTCCAATGGCTTTATTTGTTACGAAGAAGATATCAGATGGAAAGCAATGCAATGTTGTAAACATTAATATTCACGCTCCTTCACATTGAATATCCGTTCCCTCCATCTTCTAAAAAATTAAAAGCGGTTTTATTTTTTGCCGAGTTGATAAGCAAAAATATTAATATTTATTAAAACGGCATTTTTTTCGTTTATTAAAAGTTGTTGGTGATGCAAGGTGATGCATAGTAAATGTAAACGGAAATAAAAACGTGAGCTATGTTCACTTAATTTCACCCAAAGTCCACATCCATTTGACGTGTGATGTTGAGCGTGGTAGTTTAGATTTATTTCCAAAACCAAACATTCTCGAAACTAAAAAAATTCATGAATTTTTCTGCAGTTCTGTTGGATGGCGAAATAAAATAAAACAAAAATTTTCACAACAGCCATATTTGAGTCATTACATAAATAAAATTTGAATGTCATTGACTTTTATTTTAAATGGGATTGTTCGCCTCGGTGGAGAAAAACTTAAGCCGTCAAACGTAAATATCACCTATTATATTACATTAATTTAAGAATTGTTGTTTCTATTTCAGTGAACAATAACTCAAGACTTTAATAGCTTTGCTTTCATCTTGGTGTGCAGGGATGCAAACAAAAACAATCAAACAACGTAAATACATGAACGAAAACCCAAAAAGTTTAAAAAAGGAGGAAATAACGTTTTTTAATACGGACACACACACAAGTTGACATTATGAACTGTAAATATTTTAGTGAAAGCCGAAAACTGGTCTTTCAATATGATGCCACCCACGTATGTAGTTAGTTTTAACAAATTTTCGTTTCACTTTGGCTCTGTTTGTTACTTTTGACTAGATAGGATAAAACTGTTATATTGTGTACTATAGATAGAAATATTTTGATAATCGTGGCACGTCACACACAGTCAGGGTGAAAGCAAGAGATTTACAATTTTCACTCCGGAAATAGAAGATAAAAGAAAAACAAAAAATGTTTTCGAGTAAACAATATCTTCATTACAACGGATTACGTATGCATATGCCTACATTTTAAATTTCTCATCAATCTGATTGTTCACTGCATTGCACCGGAAATAAAAAGAGAAAAATATTCGTCGTACTATTAAGATTATGACCAGAAAGAGAAGGCAAGAAAGTCGTCTTGCACAAGCGATGAAAAAATGGGACGCCGCTTAGCCGTGTAGATTATTCACGACAGTTTTTTTCTACTGTACAGATACAATTAGGGCATAAAAAGGTTTGTTGTTTGAGGGGTTTAGATCATGTAAAGATTGTGCGATTATTTATTTCAAAATGCATCAGGTATTTTATTAATTTACCTCTTAAAATAAGATTATGTATATAATGTTTGTCACAAAACATACCACACTTTAGAGAATATGATGACACTCTTACACAAAAAAGCTTTTTAAAAAAGTAATCTATTTTTATCTGATTTTATTTATTTAATTTACTTTCACCTTGGTGGTTAATGTTGATGATGTCAAATACAGTGTGGGTGGTGACAAAGACAAAACAAAATCTGTGGCAAGTAGGAAAATAGGACATAATATATTATGTTTGTTACCTTAATGAACCAAAACATTAATTAATGATAATTCTGGCAAGTATTTGGAATGTAATGGGTTTCAAACGCCAAAGTGTACATCATTCAATATCAATGTCAACCTGGGATAAATGTTGATTAGAATATTCGGATGTTTGGATAATGGAGAACACTGAGTGAAATCAGTTAAAGCACCACAATAATAATATTACATTGCATGTAAGTTTGCACGGAGTTTAATTCTCAAAATTTCTCAAGCTTTGTCAAGAGAAAGTTCTGCCGAAAAAATGATGCAATACAATCTTTCAGATTTTTGAAAAGCGATTCGTTTTTCGTAATTTGGCAACCTCCTTGAGATTCGTACATTACTTCACATTCAATGGAATACAATGTAATGTCATTAACCGGCAGTGAAACATTCATGAACTGAGTAGAATGAAACCTGGGAGCTATTTATTTTTATTTGTGTCTTACAATTAGTTTTGTTACTTTGTAGCGTCAAAACCTATTGAACATTATTGTAATATATGGCACATGCCTATGTGCTGAAAAGCAAGTTCGTGGATGCAAAAACTTAGCTTTTCAAGCACTCCACTATAAATACAATAAGTTTGCTTTGTTTGGTACGCAATAGAACCCGTGAGCGTCATCAGCGGCGACTTTGACTATTTATTCCCTTGCAAAATAAACGTGCGTCTCAAATTAAACCAAAAGTATAAAATAAAGCCGATAAATCTTACAATTCTCAAATTAATGAAAATGTCTGTTTGAAGGTTTACTTGTCTCCTGTTTGACTGTTATGCAGCTTCGTTTGTGTTTACAAAAAGATTAATATTTACCATTAAACAAAAATGTTTAGTATAGTTTAAATTGTTGCTGGTTATGAAAATTGATGAAATTAAATTAAACACGAAACTAAAAACGTTCTACACGTCTCAACACCGTTAAATTCCGGATCCCTCTGGTGAAAGCTTGGGAAATCGGAATTCAAAAGGATTTACTTAAAAAACAAATTCCTCCATAATGTAAAAAATCCGTCAATCTTGTCTGCAGCAAAAGAAAATAAATTCTTTCACCGTAACAGGTGGGCGAGATTTCAAATCTTAATTTCAACAGTATGATTATTCTTCTTAGGATACATAAAAAGATTTTTTTCTTTCTCTATTAGGTTTGGAGGAGTTTTTCTTCTAGGAGAAAGCATGGTGAAAACGCTGTTAAATTAGCAAGCATGAATTCAGTAATTGAGACTGAAAATTGTATGAGTTGAATGGCAAGAGTTAATGTGAGTGTGAGTTTGATGTGAGTAGATACGGGTGCGTGTTAATACATGCAAGTTGAGCCT
>VYYJ01006016.1:0-10082 GCA_021029165.1 Cyphoderus albinus
TGCATGTGTTATGTGTTGTTGCAGAAAGTAAACATTCTTTGTATTTCTTTTGATTCATGCAGTTTTTTAGTTTTTAGGTTTCGGAGTTTGGAACATCTTATCACACTCTATCACTATCATGCAAGTGAACGGACGAGTTGAAAGACGCGGCTGTATTTTTTAAAACACTACCGGTACTGGGGTTGAGTGGGACAGGACAGGGGACACAACTGACAGACAAGAAACTAGAACTAGAACTCAAATTATTCTAATTCCTAACCATGCAATGCAATATTATTGTGCGCTCAATGCGCTGCCGCTGCTGCGCTTACCAGTGGTAAGTTACCACTTACAGTGAACCACCCAATGGGACAGAACGATATTAAAAGTCAGTGTGACTGTGATGGCTTTAAATTAAAACTTCTAATTTAAAAATGCAGGATCAGGACCAACCTAAGTAGGAGAAAATGGCGGATACACCTTATTAAGAGTTACTATACTACATACATTAATGTGTGTATGTATTTACGAATGAATGGAATTTTAGCACGATTTATTTAATCTTTGAATATTGCCTCCAAATTTTAAATAAGTGCAAAAATAATGCAGTAATGATGAGATCCTGAAACGCAGAGTTAAAACTTTTGATCGTAATGTACTTATGTTTGTTTTTAATTATTTTATCAATTATTTCTAATTGACAATTAGTAATTGTATATTAAAACATCTTGTAATTTTAGTAGTTGATTAATCTTTAATCTTTATTAGGCTTTTGGTGCCTTCACACTTTATCAACGTTTCGTTTTAAGCCAATAATGAATTGCAATGCAATATGGACTGATCTCCAGCATGGTTAGTAGATTCGATTATTAGTAAAATAGTGAATATTACGTCGTCATAAAAAACATCAAAAATGCATACCTTTACATCTACTAATCCATTTTATACCAAGCCCTACCAAGGTGGTGCTGAAATTTGCACGATAACTACTAAACTACATACTAAATTACTTATTTCTTAATAATTGACAGCAAGCAACTATAATTTTGATATTGTTCTGCTCGGTTGAGATTTTCACTGTTAGCCGCACAGCCACGCTATGTTACAGCATAGCACAATTTGGGCAGAAAAGAAAAACCAAAATGCATATCCTCACAATGTATTGTTCGATTCGATACGGTTGATGCTCCATCCATCCATGAATGATGCTGATGCTGAATATTGCTGAAGACAAGTCAGACAGGACAGAATCAGAAGTCATACACAGACACACGCATTTCAGGAAAGGGACAGGTCAGCCAGAGCCAGGACAGCTATTTTAAATTGAATGTTTTGTTTACCAATCAATCGTCGAGTCTTGGTGGTTTTAAACGTGTGTTGTTTGTATTGTGTTAATCATTAATTGTCATTTTAAGTTTTCGTTGAATCGTTTGTTGAATGAAACAAACTGAAACTGCACTTGTACCGAATTTCCTTGCGTGGTAGTAGTTATATAATAATTAGGAACATTCAAAAGTTTGTTAGTGATTATAAGTGGGACCTTACAAATAACCCTGCAATCTGTAATTATTTATTTCAATCTTCTTGAAGTTTTATTTAGGCATTCATTGAAACTACCGTGGAGTTTGACTATATAATAATGCTATTCTAGTTTTGTCTGCGCAGCACCAAGATTAATTTGAAAAGGTGCATTTTTTGCATAATCTCTACGAAGACGTTACGATAAGAATTGACCCTTGACTAGCAATTAGCATTGATTGACTGATACTGACAGATATTGACATTTTCAATCGTGTAGCGCACAACTTGTAAGTATTAAAGATGCAGAGGTCTGGGATGCGTGGATTTAACCGTCCACAGAGGGGTGGTGGTGGTAATATCAAAGATAGGTTAGGGTTTCAAACACAATCGGCAAGACAAAAAGCGCTAACGTCACCGGTAGGGGTAGGGAAACGAACGACAATAAAGTCTAGGCTTGGAGGGGTTGCGGCTGTTACGCTTGGCCAAGTCTTGGATGCGAGACAAAAAATAAATCTGAATCGCGTGCAGAAAGGCAGAATAGGAGACGCGAGAGATAAAATAGAAGCCAAACGGAGAGGGAAGGTAGCAGGTCCGGGAGGTGGTGGGAATAAGTTCAAAAACTTGACCATCACAGCAACCGTTGCTGCACCAAATGCTGCACAAAACGTAATGGCAAGAGGAGGGACATATTATCAAGATGAACAGCAAAAGGGTCCACGTTTTACATCTGGTTACCCAATGGAATCCGCTGGAACATTCAGATCGGCAGCAATGAACATGAACGTGTACAACCACCCCGCTGGACCAGGCCCGTCTAACAATATTTATGCTCATGATAATGACGGACTATTTCTAACGAGAACGATAACTAACCCCGCCGCAACAGCCAACAATTATGCAACATACAGTCATCAAAGATCACCCTTGCAAAATAAACCCAACCTTTCATCATATAGGCCATCACCTTACCAAAACAGGTATGGTATACGAACTTTACACTTATTCACGTTAAAATGTGAAAATGGTACGCGGAAAGTTATACGAAATTTCTAATTTTAAATAGTTCCCAACATGTGGAAGCTATGGACGAGGACGAACCACCTGTAAGGCACATGAGTTTACGGTTGGCTCCACCTGCATCTTCTGAATCTCGATACAAGGTTTTAGTATCCAATTTACAGCAATCTGTAACGTCTGATGACATCATTGTAAGTTTTTTAGTCAGACACGTGACACGTCTAAATCGATGCATTGTATATAAAATATTCAATTTACTTAAGATAATATTTATAACGCAGGAATTATTTGGAGATATTGGGCGCCTTCTTGATGCCAGACTTACATCATCAGGTCATGCTGAAGTAATATACACAAGGAAATCAGACGCCTTAAAAGCTGTGGAAGCTTATCATAACAGGTTGACTATCTAATTTTTGTCCATCTGCAAACTGATTTCAATGAAAAATTTTCATGTAGAAAGATTTGAAATAGCGTTTACCCGATCTATTTCCAGACTACTTGACGGATCGCCCATGCGAGTGTTTTTGGAAACTAGTAGTGGACCCAATACAAGCGGAGGAACAACTCTTAAATCTGCTGCAGGAGCTTCTATGAAACTTCCAAAGGCCTCTTCTACAGTTAAAATACAACCAGATATTTCTGCTATACATAAAGTTTTATTTAATCCTAGCTCATCAAGCGCGACTAGGGGTCTTTTCAAAGGAGGTCAGGGTCCGTAGAAGCTTTCCTCCACCACAGTTTTGACATAAATTGACGTGTATGTTCGTTGTATTTGGAATGACGTTTAAGATGACTTTACCAAAAGACTTTGGTATGGCAAAACTGATGTGTAATAATATGTTGTGTTGAAGAATGAACGAAGACATGATACTATATAGTATATCATTATTATGCACTTTATTTAATTGAAAAATGTTGTATTATTCATTTTCTACTAATGTAGTAGGTTACATGTCATGTCATAACCGCAGAAACTGAAAGCCACTGCTTTGATTGGTTTCTTAATATAATATTGTTATTCTCAATTTATTTAGATATTTTTAGTGTAGCAAACTATAAACTATACTCTTAAATAAAATAATGTTTTAATTAAAAAGGCAGACTTGTGTAAATTATTTAATCACTTGTGATGAAGTGTCAAGTTGGCTGATTCATAATTCCTAATTGATAACGTGAAATTCAGTAAGCAGTGGTATAAATCGAAAAGACTGGTGTAAAGAATGTCTTAGTCTTGGTAAGTCTTATGCATGCGTAGTTGTATGACACGAATTTCGTGCTTGTAATTACAAAGCTGAGGCGTATAGCCAACATTTCCCTAGATACAAGTCTGATGTTAATTCATGGGTAAGATGGTTTCTTCTTAATAATCACTTCTCAAATCACTAGAAAGCAATAATTTTGACTTTGTACGCACAACTTGTGGTGTCCACTGGTACTCCTCTCCTCATAATGGCATCCTATTTTTTTCCTAACCCAGATACACCGTCGTGTAAGTCCAATGATGACTGTACGGGTAATCAAATATGCATTAAAAACAAATGTGGATGCAGTCCAGGCTTCGTGGGCGACAACTGCCAGTTTCGCAATCCGTGCAAAAAGTCAACTTGCAGAAACGAAGGAAAATGTGTAGTGAACCAGGAAGACGGAAGCTACTACTGCGATTGTCCCATTGGATACATTTATCCGTACTGTGAAGAACGAGACCCTTGCGTGCTGGAAGGAAATCGGGAATGTAAAAACGGTGCCACATGCAAACGCCTGAATAATTTTGATTATGAATGCAAATGTCGTTTTCCCTATTCACCGCCATTTTGCGACGCGTACAATCTCTGTGCAATTGATCCGGAGGAATGCGTGGAGGACTTAAACATCGACTCTCCGACAGACTTAAAATGCTTTCCCTGCCAATTTGACGCAAACTGTACACAGATTTCAAAAAACCAATATTGGTGTTCCTGCGAGGCGGGCGTCAACCACTCATCTTGCCACATTAACACCACAAACGAAGCAGGTTCTTCCAGGGTCGCCTTGCCCATTCTTACAGGCCCACCCGACAATTATTGGAACCCTATAATTCCATCGATAGCACTCACCACGTGTTGCCTTTATTTTATTCTCCTCATCATTGCTCTGGTCCTGCTACGTAAACGTTTGAAGCCACGTCCCAGACTCATTGTAGCCGCTGACATTCACAAATTCGATGACCTCACTTACTACCTCATCAGCGTTCAGACTGGTAACCGATGGATGGCAAGTGCAAAATGTAATGTGGCATGCTCATTGACTGGAGAGAGAGGTCAAGCTGGTGTACTTTTTTATAAATTAATAATCTTCTTTTCATGCAATGATATTTTCATACTTTATCGCCTCATAAATTGTTAGTATTTGAGAGTTTGTGCAATGTTTTACAGCCATTTCCTTTGAGTGATTCCAATTTGAGGGAAGTGTTTGTTCTTCGGAGAGGTCAAGAAGATAATTATCTTGTGTCTCATACATCCGATTTGGGAACCATCAAAAAAGTCACTATTGTATGCTCTTGTGGTGCAGAAGACCCCTCATCTTGGTATATGATATTCAGTCTTAACTGGTACCCGTTAAATATTAAGAAAACACCTGCTGAATTGAATCTTGGTTAAAAGGTACTGTGACAGTGTGACAGTTCAAAACGTTAAAACAGAGGAAAACTGGCTCTTCTACGCATATACACAACTCCGATCTGGTGAAACGCCCGAGTTCTACGAATTTTGGTCGACGACAGAAAATCGTACGGCTTTCACTTACGCAATGGACAATAGAAAGTACTTCCGGTATCAAATCACAACAAATCATGTGTACGTTTCTCCCTTTCTCTATCTTGCGCCGGAGGATCTGACACTGATGTTCGCGGAAATCTGTACGTATATGCTACTGCTTATCGCATTGTATGGTTTCATAAATTCGCCGGATCCGAGTAGTAAGTATTTTTTTACCTCATTGATACAACGATATTATTAAATGTCTATTTGTTTGAAAATTGACCTAATTGTGGCATTGATTTTGTATTGACTCCAATAAGTTTTGCCCGGCTACGTGTGGAACCTTGGAGTTTTACTTTGGGGATCTGTGGCTGCTGTTTGTGGCTTCCTAATAGGCTTATTCTATGCAATTTTTTTCATGTAACATCTCAAAGTTTTTCACTCTCTATAAAAATTGTTAGATCATTTCTAAACAATCAATAAATATCAATCTTACAATTAAGTGTCAGGGACGTATGGACTGCGACTGAACGTGGTATTCCTACACTGTTGGTTGCAAGAAAAGACGTGCGTCCTTCCCATTTGATTCCCTCATATTCGCCGTCGTTTCGTGAGGAGGAAGTGCAGGAGGAGCCACCTACTCCTCGCATTAAAGAGCGAACTGTGTACTTTCCCCAAAGCAAACGGGATTTTAGAATACCTGCAACGGACATAACGAAAACAGAGAAATGGGTCTTTGACACAGCGAAAGGAACCTCAGGACCGGAAGAACTAGCTGATGGTCATATCCTGGTGAAAAATTATAATCCTTTCATGGAGGACTTCAACCTGCCACATACTGTTCTTAACTACGGGTTTATAGGCTCGCTCACTGACATTCGCCAACAAAAGCCTACTACTTTTATCTACGAAACGAACCAGATTGGAAGTCATCTTCACTATGCCATCGATACTGATATTGCAGAAGCCTACGAAACCTTACAGATACCTCAACCGTCCCCTGAAGAATCTTTAGAAGATTTAACGAAATCAACGCTAAGCCTGACCGAATCCATTCCTGAGAGTATTGCTGAAAGTAGCATCAATACACTACAAATGGAAGAGAAAATTCCCATTTCTTTGACAGGTACAATCCGCACAGGTGGTACAATCCGTACAATTCAAACTCCAACTCCATCAAACCGAGAATCAGAAACTTATGCTGCTGGCGATTTCCAGCGTGAAACTGAACACGAACACAAAATGGAATCAATTCGTTTAATGAAGCATGTGGGCCTTCAAACTGAACTCTGTGAAATGATCGACAGTAATTCAACAACTCGGAGGTCGAATAAAACCTTGTGGAAAACATGTCTAATTACCGGCTGGATAATATGTGTTGGCATGATAATATCAGCAACGGTCGTGTGTTGCGTTTACGGAGGACGCTATGGTCGCCAACGGACCTTTGATTGGTGCTTAGCTCTAGTAATTTGCTGGATTGAAAATGTCCTAGTGTATCAATTTTTGAAACTTGTGGCTCTTGTCCTATTCTTTACAATTTTGAGCAAGGTATATAAAAACTAATTCTATTCTGATTTTGGATTACAAGCTCAGTTCAAAGTTTTCAAATCGCTTCGTTTTTAAACTTTCTAGAAACAAACCAACGATGAATATGAAGCAGAGAAAATACGCAAAAGGTTTCAAGTGTACTATATTGATGACGAAACAGTTGAATCTGAAGGTGTACCAATTACGTACCCACTTAAATATATCGAATATCTGCCTCCAGCTTGGGCGCACATGCCTCCAATCGCAGCTAAAAGGTTTACCGAAAAAACCGACAGAAAAGCAACTAGCAATAAAAGCCTCACAAAGAGACAAGTCAGAGAGAATAATAATATACAATAAATCAGGTTGATACAATAAAATGTCAGTGTAACGTACAAAGTTTATTACGACCGTAACACAAGAACAAAAGGAGGAATTTGTTGGAGTATATATTTAAAACTGGATCATTTGTCCCTGTAAGAAAAAATAAAGCATTTTGTCACACATTGTCATTTATTAAACACTGTTGAATAAGTCATAAAGTTCTCAATTGTGAGGTCAAAATAAAAATCCGGTAATTCAACGTACCTTCCTCTTTCGGTCACCACCCAGTTCGAAGTGCTTACAGCGCTTGAGGGGGATCTGCTTCCTGTACTTGCATTCGGTACACTCCATCCTCAATACAATTTTCTTGGTGGTCTTAGCCTGTAGGACAGAAATTGCAACTCTTTTAATGCTTCTACATGTTAACAAAACCCGAAACTTTAAAACAATTTTACTATTCCTGGAGCTAACCTTCTTCCTGAAAATAGGCTTCGTCTGACCTCCATAACCCTGCTGTTTACGGTCGTAACGTCTACGACCTTGGGAGGCAGTCCTTTCCTTGGACTTCTTATACTGGGTCACTTTGTGCAGCTTGTGGTGCTTGCACTTTTTGCAAAAGGTCTTCCTTTGCTTCGGAATATTCACCTAAGGACACCATTCATAAACAAAACATTTCAAAACACATTTAATTGAGATGCCTTTTTCCATATCAGACCAACCAACAACCGGACTAAAATGTAAAACAGTCCCAGTAAAACTAACAAAACCCGAATTTTGGCAATTAACTATATTTATAAGAATACTAACTAAAACAATCAGTAGTCACTTACCATCTTTAAATTTTTCCTTAATTACTTTCACTGAAAGCAAAAATTGATTCCTCCGGTGCTACAAGAAAGTAAAAATCCCCTCTTGAACTGAATCAAGGCAGCAGTCTGCAGATGAGTTCTAGTTCTTGAGTTGCTGTAATATGAACGTGCAGAGTATTTGAATGAGTGAGGGAAGCCTGGCAGCCTTTCTTGTAAACTGGGGCATTATGATACTCTTCCAACGCTGAAGTCTGATACTCTGTGGCTACTCACCGATGCGCTAATAATGACATTGCCATTTGCCATTGTTGACTGATTGATTGATAGCGTTGATACTGAAAATGCCACCACCGTCATGCGTCAACCACAAAAAGTACTTTTAACTTCCAATTAGTAGCTGTAGAGATTTTACCGTTGTGCATTTATGTGCATTAATTATTATGCATTTCATTAGACTTTCAAATTATCATTTATGAGGTCTGAGTTCAGCAAAAAGCTTTAGTTCAACTCTACTGATTTGCATAAGACGTTTTAAAGTATTGCGTACAGACTACAGACAGGCATTTTTTTCACAGATGTCCGCGCCCGTGCCGAAACGACGCCCACGTCCACCAGGACGCAAGCTGACGTCTGAGGAAACGGAGTGTGAAAAAATCCGGAAGAAGTTGTTAGAGCCACGTAAAAAGAAAAAGGATGCGATGACAAAGAATGAGAGACTGGCTCGCTTAAGTGATCCGCAAGCAATGATCATGGCTGCGAACATTCGTTATGCTCGCCTTGCCATTAGTAATCTGAGACCAAAGGAAAAGGACTCCTTCTTAATTGATTTGGCTGACGAAATAGACGAAGATGAATTCTGTTACATAGGTCAAAGAATCGGCTCGGCCAAGGTACTGCCCATTGCTCCCTCTAGGAAAAGAAATATGGTGGATCAGGAAACTCAGATTTGGCCGAAAGATTTCTTCCTCTTCGATTCGGAAGTTGTTCCCATTCTTGAGCGTCTTGTTGGGGCAGTTTGCTCTAAGGTAAAACAACTACGCCATTTTTAGACTCGTAGTTATTTGTGAAGATTTCGAACACAAATTAAAAGTGGACATTTTCATCATCAACAGGCCCGTCAAGAAGTCTTAGAGGAAGAGGAACTGAGAGCCCTGAAATATCAATGGGAATTGTTCGAAGAGCAAAAGCGACAGGAGGAGGAAGATTATCAGAGATACAAGACGCGTGTAAAGCGACACATTGCAGAAGAACGAAGACTGGCAGAAATGGCTGCTAAAGACGCGAGGGAACGAATCTGGCCACCCCAATAAATGTTTATCAAATAATTTAATTCTAGTTATTTAAATTACAAAAGTTTTGTGCCGAAGTTGACTAAATGTCACCTTTCACCATGTCACCATCCGATACCTCTACATGCCAGACGGAACTGAAGCGTCTCATTTTTCTCATTACACTTTCATTGTAAGTATGTATTTTTACGTATGGGGCAAAATAAAAGTTTGATGAAATGAACTACCATATTCATAAAGTAAAAATAATTCTCGGAATACTTCTTCACAAAATAAAAGTTTGATGAAATGAACTACCATATTCATAAAGTAAAAATAATTCTTGGAATATGTACTTCTTCCAGTGTTAAGAATATGATCAGTTATCAGTTACAGCATTTAAGTAGCAAAAAAATAAGACTTAAGGCTTCGTCACGATCGAAGCGGCGCCTAATAAAGCGTCCTTTGCGTGAAGTGAAAAGCCTTTCCAATTTCGATTAACAAAGCTTGGATATGACTTCGTGACTGAGTGTACCATTTTACGTATGTAAATACCTCTCTTTACACGTGTACACTGTTTTCGCAATAAAGCAGCTAATAACTCCGCGGAAAGACAGCTGGGCAAGATTTGTCAATTTCTCTTCTTTAGCATGTCAAAGTTTAGATTGCTTCAAGCAGATATCCCAGGATCCAGACCGGTTAATTGCGATGATCATTCATCAACGTATTTCCGCAGTCTCTGTCTCTACAGTTTAGTAACTGTTTCCTGTTTTCTTGACTTAGACTGACACATTGGCACAAACCTGTCGAATTTATTACTGACGTGTCAAATTCTAAACCTCATCGTTTCGGTTGAATACTTGCCAAGTATTACTTGGAGCCATGGAAGAGGACAC
>VYYJ01006017.1:0-10076 GCA_021029165.1 Cyphoderus albinus
CATACAAACAAGCATACATTTATCAGTCGTTATATGTACATGTATTCATTCGTGCATTCATATTATCATGTAATGGTGTATCAAGATTATATTATTATTCTATTACGGGCTATATAACAATTCGCCCCTTTATCTTAGAGACAGTCTCTGTCTTGCTTAAAGTTAGTTACATTATTTTAAATGGTTTAAAGATAAACAACCTGTATGACTTCTCCATCTTTTGTAACACTTTCTTTATAATTTTTTTGTAATTTTTTATGCTAAAGAATCTAATACAAAGAATTGGAAAGGGCAAGGGACCATTTATTAGTTGTTTGGGGATGGGGGGTTTTATTCGCTATCGGAGGACTCCGTTTCGGACAGTCGTCTGATGGGGACTTCCGACGACGGCAGGATGGGCGTTGTAAATGGACGCAGGCGGCGTCCCCGCTCCACTGGTTCGGGGAGGAGTCGCTGTAGTTGTCTGTTCCTCTCCTGGGACTGGCGCAGCTCCTCCTGGAGCTTAGATAACTCCGATCCTTGGGTGTCGTCATCAGTCAGCTCGAGATCCACCGCGACAGCATGGATCTCCAGAATGTCCGGGCCACCTCGGCTTGGTCCTGGCTGAGGGGATTTCACCCTGGGCCTCGGTGTTGCCACCTTGGCTGGAGCCGTCCGGATCCGCTTCTCGGCTGGTGAAGCGTCCGGTTGTTTTCGCTTTGAGTTCCCTGGCCCTGCCTTGCAGGGAAGCAGCTTCGGCAGTGAGGGCAATGGCTGCGGCGGGGATGGTGGTCGATGTACTCCCGGCAGCCGTCGTTCGATGTCATCCAGGCGACGTTGGGTTGTTGAGGAAATCTTCCCCAGGTCGCTCACGGTGGTTGATAATCTTTTTAGCTCGGTGATTCTGGCCTCTTGTGCCATAAAAGCCTGGCGGATGAGCCGGAACCCCTCGTGTAAAGTTGACTCCATAGGTTTGCTTTGGGTGGTCATCTTTCTTTGTTAGGTTTGGTAGGGAAGTTGTGGTGGTGAAATGATGAATGAGACTGATGAATTTTCCAGCCTCAAGGGTTCCTTTTAAGGGATTTGCGGAGAAAATTTTTTAAACATGGTTTAAATGACATGTTTTTGTTGTTGTGTTGACAAGCGAATAATAGCTTTGTCACAACAACAATAATAAAGTCATAATAATTCGTGATTGAATTATCACGTGTGATATGAAGAAATGAAGAAAACAAAACTTGGTGAAAAAGGTTGTATATACAAGAAGGGCCACCCGATTTAGGGAGGGAGGTAGTCACTCCTGGAGATAATGATAAGTAATGTTTTATTTATAAGCAGGGCCAACTCATGTAAGGGGTATCTCCAATATAGTATTGGGTTGTAATGGTAATCATAAGAGTACGTATGTACATGAGGAAATCCACGGCGTTATGAAGGTTGTTTTGACACCGTTAATTCATTAGTGTATTTACAAGAATTATGGTCGTTAGGAGTGAAATGGGGATAACGTGAGAGTTTTATGGGCGAGCTCGGGTATTTCCTTGGGACGCGACGGAGGGTCTAAGTCCGGCCGGAAGTAACGAGTTCTGCTCGTTTGTAGTGGGATGCACTTCAGCTTGTGGGACAGATAAGTGTGGATTATATGGAGCTGAAGTTGGTGGCATAAAGGCTTCGACGGTTTCCATTTGACGGTTGATATTTAGGGTTTGCCGGCCCATAGAGTTTCCGTATTTTATGTTCCTCATCAGTTCACGTTGTAACTGAAATCGATCCCATAAACGTTTGCTGAACGCGATAACGTAGGGAGTAGTAAAGGCAATCATCCAACAGAGATAGAGCCAAAGCAGAACTTCCATATGGGTAGGTAAAACGCAATCGATATTGATATCCGCTCTCCGTTTTCCTTCAGCGGAAGGAAGTAAAGAACCTAGAGTAACAGCCGTCATTGATTTGACCGGGAAAGGTTTGTAGAATATGAGAACGTATCCAATGATAATAGTGAGGAAGGTGAGCCAAGTGAACATGATGACATGAGATTCATCGAATTGTTTTATTATCCAAATTGGGTCTAAGTCGTCAATGTGAGTGTCGCCGTTGTCATCGGACTCTGGAAATAGGTCGACGTTGGGTTCCATGATACTGGATAAATTTTGTGTTACGGGTAGTAAAATAGGTTGATTTGCGGCCACATGAACTTCGGGAAATTTAGTTGCAAAGTATACGGGAATAGAATGATTGACACTGGGCGTTTTAATTCCCGGGTCGGTGCAAGGGAAGCTGTCGTGATCGGCGCGTTTTCCATCTATGAGAAGTCGGCAGGCACAAGGAAGTGTCAGGGAAATAGCTCCTGCCGCTGGATTTGAAAGAGGGATCGTAATGTCGACTTCGGAGCATTCCACGGCGGCTCTATTTTTGCCAACGTTGCTAATAATGTATTTGCGTGGTGCTACGAGTGTAACTTGGGGTTCTTGATGTTCACTGCACTTCACGGGACACACGGTCTGGATGAGTTGGATGGGCGCACCTTTGATGAGTTTGGAGATACAGGTGGCTTTGGCGTTTGCTCTCATCCCAAAGCTAGGAATTTTGCAGAGCGTGTCAGTCCTTTAAGGTGCAATAATCTAAGTCTCGTAGTTCGAACGGGACTACTCGTTGTTGTTCATCTACGGCTGCTAGTGTCGTATCAAGATCTATGTAACAACTTTTGTTGAAGTACGTGTAGGGTAGACTTTGCACGCGGTACAGTTTCCAATTTGAAGTTTTCGAAATGATGGGGACGTGTCATCCTTTAAGGTGCAATAATCTAAGTCTCGTAGTTCGAACGGGACTACTCGTTGTTGTTCATCGACGGCTGCTAGTGTCGTATCAAGATCTATGTAACAACTTTTGTTGAAGTATGTGTAGGGTAGACTTTGCACGCGGTACAGTTTCCAATTTGAAGTTTTCGAAATGATGGGGACAGACAAATGAATTAATCCTTTCATTTGGTCCCAAACGCATTCTGCAATTTTCTCTTTGTAGTACCGGGCTATGTCAAAAGTGGGCAGGGTTAATCTGAACCCTTCCTGGTCTAATTTTTGTCGCAGTTTCTCGAGATCTGGAAGTAAAATGTCTGGGGTAACAAAATTCTTTGGAATTTTCCTATGAACACACAGACTTTTCGCTGACTCCGTCCAGAGATAAGCCAGGATATTGTGAAGTAGGCGTAGACTATCTCCAAAGACTAAACTGTGGTTAATCATGAGGAGATCAATGTCGTTGTATTGTGTTTGTAGACTATTGTAAACTTGTGTGAGATTGTTCATTTGTTTGGTGAGTGAATGAAATCCTGAACGTGTCTGATTCGTAAGAGTCGAAACCGCGTGTGAAATTTTAATGTAGTCAACTTGGCCATTGCTGACAACACTGTGAAGTTTTTTCAAGTAAGTTTCGATGTACTGTACGTCCGTTTTGACCTCTTCGAATGAAGATTGTGACGGGACACCCGTGAGAATTTCTAATAAGGATCCGAGAGGGGGAAGAATTGCGAACCGTTTCATTCGTGGACCTTCGGTCCCCTGTAAATTGATTGGAACGTCTTCCTCTTCCTCTAATTTCTGAAGTAGGTCGCGGTTAGCTTGAACCATTTGGTAAAGTTGGTAAGACATCGCACAACCTCGATGCTTTGAATCCAGGGGATCCCCTTCCGCGTCGAGTTGTTCTGGATGAGTACCTCTTAAATGGTCGAAGTTACATAATCGGTTGGCTGGGAATGCAGCGTTCGGAACATTGTCTCGCGTGGGAACGGTGTAGAAAATAGGAAGTGAAGCTGAGTAAAGGCTGGCTTGTTTGATTTCCACTACGTGGATGCCAGTACTCATTTGAATGTTTGGTTGATCATAAGCATGACCAATGGTGACGAGCAAGGAGCTCAGAAGAAGAAGTTTTGTTGAGCCCATTGGACTGGTTAACAGTCGTACTGCAGTCAAAAGATGTGCGGTATGAAGAGAGTTCGTTTGTTGAGTTTAAAGATGAGTTGGTTGTAGTTGAGGGAGATGAGGAGAGAAGAGATGTGGTCCTTAGCAAGGATCAGGATGAAGTGATGCCTTGGTCCTCACATCGTTCTGCTTTTATACTACTCTGTACATCCTACCTTACCTATTTACATGTGTGCAGCTATGTACAATCGATTCTTCTGTTTTATTCTTGTAAGTATTCAGGGTCGTCCTCCCAAAAAAATTCTTCAGACCATGTTGGACGTTTCTTCTGTCTCTTTGAACGAGAAGTTGAGGGTTCTTTACTTGGATTGTCAGTTGGTACAACTGGGTCAGGCGTATCTTGAGTAGGGAGCGGTGATGGTACGTTTAAGTCTATGGCTTCATTATGCGGTGGTTCAGGAGGAGGTGCTTCCTGTGCAATATCGTGGTCACTTGGTTCTTCTTCGTCTTCTGATTCTGAGTTGGACTCTTCGAAGTCTGGATGAGCCTTCCTACATTTTTCTACATGTACCACAGGATTGGCTTGCCCATTCGTGTCCAGTAGTATTAAATTGTTACGTAGCTTTCTTAACACGGGATAAGGCCCGATGAATACGGCCGAAGCTTTCTTGTACTCTCCTTGTCTAAAAAATAGTTTTTTGATAAAAACTTGGTCACCAACTACAATGTCCGTTATTCGGCGTTGTTTATCAAATCGTTGTTTGTAGGTGGCTTGCATGGTTTTGATGCGTGTCACCATTTGTTGCCGTTGCAACATTATTTCTTCTTGTGTTAACTTAGCTCTATGTTGTATTGCCGCAGGTATCAGTTGTTCCACATCAGGAAGTCTAGGAAGTACGCCGAATAAGGCGAAGTAAGGAGATAATCCGGTAGTTGTGTTAATGCTAGCGTTTAATCCGTAAACTACTTGGCAGAGCATTTGTTCCCACCTTTCTTGCTGTCCTTCAAGTTGACAACGAAGTAATGACATAATGCTACCAATGGTGCGTTCACTCAATCCATTAGTAGATGACTTAAACCCAGATGTGTATAGCTGATCAATATGCCATTTAGCACAAAGCTGGCTCAAATCGCGGGAAAAAAATGATTTATGACGATCCGTTAGAATTGACGTGGGTGGTCCTATGACAGGGATTATGTTTTCAGATAAGAATGTGACAATGCTATTCGCGTCTGTTGAAGGAAAAGCACGTGCAAACACAAATTTGGATAGATAATCTACACAAACGAAAAAGTGCCGATTTCCTTCGAAGCTTTCACACATGGGTCCATGAGAGTCAATTCCCACCAGCTGAAATATTTCCTCGTTTACTGGAATTGGTTCTAATAAACCTTGCTTCTTTTTGTGGTCGTATTTGTGTAAGTTGCAAATTCTGCAGGCGAGGATGTAGCGTAGAAGTTTCTTTTTCATTTTACAGAAGAAGAATCTGTCTTTTAATAATTCATAGGATTTGACAAAGCCGAGATGAACGCCTGCTTCACTTCCATGAATCGACTTAATAATGTCAGTGGTTAACACGTGTGGAACGACGAATCGTTTTTGCGTTGTTTCGACGTTATATAAGATGTTATCTTGGATGGCGAATCTTTTGCAAGCTCGTTTATCCCTTTTTTGAATTAAGTCCTTTTGTTTCAAGCAAAAGGTATCCTCATTTTGCAGCGTCGCGTGGTCCTCGATGGTGACGGTCCCTATAGGAAAATCTTCCAAGTTTTCTGGTTCGTTATTTGTACCTGTTGTAGTAATTAGTCTGGAGAGGGCGTCACTCACCACATTTCGACAACCAGATAAATGTTTGAGTTGAAAATTATAATCTTGAATACGTAATGCCCATCGCTTGAGCCTGGCAGAATTCAAATTATGAGAAAAACGCAAATATACTAAGTTAGCGTTGTCGGTGAAGACAGTGAAATCCGGTAGGCCGTGCAAGTAGTGGCGAAATTTATGTAATGCATGTAACAGGGCGACAAACTCTCTCTGGGAAGGATCGTATGCCTGTTCCTGTTCGTTGAGTACGCGTGAAGTGTATGAGACAGGTCGTGTTCCTTGTTCGTCTTTTTGTAACAGAACTCCTCCTACTGCATATCCGCTAGCATCTACGATAACGTGTGTTTCTAATGTGGCATCAAATTGTCGTAACACGGGTGCTTGTAGCAGTTGATTCCGTAAGGTCTCAAATGCCTGTTGTTCCAGGTCGCCCCATTTGAAGGGAGTATCTTTCTTCGTTAACTCGTACAGTGGTTTAGCAATCTTGGAAAAATGCAAGACAAAGCGTCTGAAAAATCCAATTAATCCAAGATAAGATTGAACACCTTTCACATCGCTAGGTGGAAGCATACTGCTAACAGCGGTTAATTTCGATGGGTCTGGCAAAATGCCGTTCTTTCCCACAAGGTGGCCGAGGCACGGGACCTGAGATCCGCCGAAGGTACACTTTTCTAGTGACAGTTTTAAATTCTCGGTGATGCACGCTTTCAAAACAAACTCTAGAGTGTTTAGGAAGTCCGTAAAAGAATTAGCGAAACCCATGCAGTCATCTACGAAGATGGCAATACTTTTGCGTAGTCTGCTCTTCAAAATTCGTTCCATAGTTCTACTGTAGATCGCGCTGCTGTTTTGAAATCCAAACGGTAATCTGTTGAAGACGTAAACTGCATTGTGAGTGGTGAATCCTGTGTATTTGCGACTTTCGGGATCTAATTCTAATTGAAGAAATCCGCGTTTCGCATCGCAAGTAAAGAAATACTGCTTGCCGGCCAGCATTTCAAGAGTGTCATCTATAAATGGGATAGGATAGTGATCTTTGACAGTAATTGAGTTGAGCTTTCTGAAGTCAATCACTAATCTTGCTTGTGTTTTATTTCCTTCGCCGTCTTTGTGTCCGTTTTTAACGAGAAGCGCGGGAGAGACGAACTCCGTGGGAGCTTCTGAAATGATGCCTTGTTCTAACCATTCCTGGGTTTTCTCTTCAACGATGCGTTTTTCTTCTAAACTCATGCGGAAGGGATTACAATGAAATGGCGTAGCATCGGGCTTGAGGCGAATGGTGCAAAACTCTGATTTGACACAGCCAAGTTTACCGTCTAACGCAAATGCTTGTTTATGTCGCATTAACAGAGTCAACACTTGTTTTGTTTCTTCTGAAGAGAGTTCTTTGGAGATTCGCTCCAAGAACTTACTCTCCGTAGTCGTGGTGGTTTCGTTTATAGAACACACTGTGGCTTTTACATGACCATACCCTAGTAGTTGTCCATTAATACGTATCGTATTGGATTTGTAGTCGATAGCGGCGTTAAGTTTGCGTAGGGTTTGATGTCCTAATATCAAATCTGTCGTAAGGTTTTTTACGACAAATGCCGTGATCGATATATGCATGTTACATATATATAACTCAACGTCAACTTCGCCAACTGGGCTTTGTGCAGATTTGTCGTATCCTATAAGATTAACTCCGGATGGTCGTACTTTTTTGTGTGTTGTGAAGACGTGCTTAATAACATTAGAACTGGCGCCTGTGTCAAGGAGAATGCAGACGGGATGATCATTAATGACGCCAGGGATTTCTAATATGCGAGGAGAGCAACTTAGTGAGTCTGTGCATGCCTTGTTGAGAACTGCCCTTGATTCCCAACGGCAAACCGGTTTTCCGAATGAACATTCATTGGAGTGGTATGGAAAGTCTGTGAAGGTGAACGGTTTTGTCGTGGATTTTGGTTTGAAAACCTAGTTGTAGGTGGAGCGTGGTTTGGTAGTTGAAAATGAACTCGACGAGGTGAAGCGCCACGCCAACATTCATGAGTAGGATGTTTGCCAAAACAAACCCTGCATTCTTCTCGAATGCTTCGTCGTTCGGCTATGTTGCGATGTTGTTGCTCTTTCTGGTGTTCACGATTTTGCCGTTTCTCTTCTTGTATCTCTTTTACAAGAGAGGTTAGAGCTGATGCCATATCCTTCATATGTATAGAGAGCTCTTTTGTTTCATTTGTTGCAGAGAGAGGCATTATTGCCACCTCTTCCTTTGTATCGTTTCCTGATAATGTGATTGTTTCTGCAGCTAATCGCATTAACCGAAGTACTTCTTCAGGGGTCACGGGTGATTGTGGGATTACATAAGGGATGTATGCTTTTTTCATTGAACGGATGAGGTAGCGTACTTTCCGCTGCGCTGACATATCCCCGTCAACGGATTGACATAAGGACAGGATAGCGTAATAATAAGATTCCGGTGATTCTCCTGCACGTTGTTTGCGGCGTTCGAGCTCCGCCTCTGCATTATTTTGACCGCCTACAGTTGTAAATGCAGTCTGGAAGGCATCATATATTTGCCGCCAAGTTGGCTGTGGGTCGTCGTCTGGGTCACGTTCGTTACAGAATATATCAAACCACTGAGCCGCGGATTCACGTAGGAACGTAGGAAAATAAAGAGCCATTAGCTCGTCGGTCCAGCGGTTGGCTTCACCTACTTGTAGAAAATGTCGTAAGTACTCTGTGCCATTTTCTCCATATGACCCGCTAAAGCTGCGTGGTGTAATGGGAATATTGACAGGTCTGTCTTGGGCCATGATGCTTATGTGTGTGTTTTACGGGTTGATGCTTGTAGTAATTGTAATGCGTCGTTATCCCAATCGACGTGAGAAGAATGATGATTCTGGTATAATGACCAATACAAGGTAGAAAGGCTGATAATAAGAAGAATAACTAAACAGGGAATGAGCCCACAACACATTATTGAAGAGGAGTGGTTTCTGTAGTATTGAAGGGAGTGAGTTCGGTAGTTGCTTCATTCACTACGTCTCGCATAAGTTCGATGTATGCAAGGATGTTTGTGAAGACTACAATTGAAACGACGGCGGCTGTGAACAGCATGATGAGTGAAATATTGGTTTGGTTGGGGGGTTGCACATGTGGGGAAATGGGTAGGTAGAAGGAGGTCAAAAACTCTTAGTGATGTCAGAAGACGGAGGGGGCACCCTACCACCCCGGGTTCAGAGCGATCGACTCAGCAGAGGAAAAGATCGAAACGGGCGGAGGACGGACAGACGGCGATTATGAAGTAGGATAGTAAAAAGGAAAGGGACGAGGGGAAAAGGAAGCGGGCGAGGTGAACGGCTTAGCAGAGAGGAGATGAGAGAACGAAACGCAACCGCATCTCTACCATTAATTGTTATGTGCTATGTGATGTGAGGATGAAAAATGGGTGAGATGAAGATGAAGTTAGAAGATGAGTTTGATGTAAAATAAATGGATGTGGGTAGGCAATGTGTTTGGAGAAGAAGGTTGTTAATCTTTACCATTAATTGTTATGTGCTAAGTGATGTGAGGATGAGAATGGATGAGAAAGATGAAGATGAAGTTGGAAGATGAGGTGCATGTAAAATGAATGGAGGTCGATAGGCGATGTTGTTTGGAGAGGAAGGTTGTTTTTATTCAGTTGTTGTCGCTGGCTGGAGAGGATCACCTTGAGTGATCCCTTCTCCAGCTTTTCGTGGCCTTTTTATACTCGGATTTTTACCCTAAACCTGTGTTATGCAATGCTAAAATGGAACGGGACTCTCGTCCCTGTTCCAGGAAGTAACCTAAGAGAAATACCTACACACAAAACATAACATACAAACAAGCATACATTCATCAGTCTTTATATGTACATACATTCATTCGTGCATTCGTACCATTATGTAATGGTGTATCAAGATTATATTACTAGTCTATTTACGGGCTATACAACAATTCGCCCCTTTATCTGAAAGACAGTCTCTGTCTTGCTTAAAGTTAGTTATATTATTTTAAATGGCTTAACGATACAACCTGTATGACTTCTCCATCTTTTGTAACACTTTCTTTATAATTTTTTTGTAATTTTTTTATGCTAAAGAATATAATACAAAGAATTGAAAAGGGCAAGGGACCATTTATTGATTGTTTGGGGATGGGGGTTTACTCGCTATCGGAGGACTCCGTTTCGGACAGTCGTCTGGTGGGGACTTCCGAAGACGGCAGGATGGGCGTTGTAAAGGGACGCAGGCGGCGTCCCCGCTCCACTGGTTCGGGGAGGAGTCTCTGTAATTGTCTGTTCCTCTCCTGGGACTGGCGCAGCTCCTCCTGGAGCTTGGATAACTCCGATC
>VYYJ01006018.1:0-10069 GCA_021029165.1 Cyphoderus albinus
CTAAAAAACAATTCGACAAAGTTTATATTTTATTATAAATATAAATATATTTTTTTCTAAATTTGTCTGGAGAACACGCCCTTCAATTTTGCTTCAAGCTTTGTCACTCAATACTGTACATAGCAAAGTAGAAAAATTGTGGATAACTTAAGAAATGGCGCGAAATGACACGCTTTTAAGGAATTTTGATGAAACCGTCTCGATTTAATATCCTGAACTATAAAAAAAAAATAACGCCGCTACTTTTTTACAATAATAAGTACATAGGAGATATAAGGCAACAGCAGCCGCCCTATCATTATTATTTCTTATGCTAGTTTTTTGCTGTTTTAATTTTCAGCAAGTTTTTTCGGCCATATTTAGCATGCATTATAAAAAAAGAAAATGCATACATGTACTACAGCTGTGTTTACCCACATGGAACAATGCTTGGTGTAATGCTTTCTCCATTATATACTAAACCAGGCGCTAAATTACAATATCAGATAACCTTAAAAAAACAATACACAATTTCTTTATATCGGTTTGGGTTTTTTGATTTATTCAATTTTTACAAGTTTTTACAATTTTGCTTCACCAAAAATTTTAATTTTGTCAATAATTATCTATGAATAACAATAATAAAAACTATATTAATAACACAAAACAACTAAGCAAACCTAAATAACACTTCTTTTTACATTGTACTATATTGTTAAACTAAAACATTACACTACAACTACTATGAACAAAATAATTAGAACAAAACAATTCAATATATACTACTATTTTAAATATATTATACATTCTAGTTAATAACAGACCATGTTTCCAGATTATTTGTTAATTAACCATTTAAGTAATTTAATTTTATTTTAATTTAATAAAAACACTCAGAAAATAAATAACCAATCAGTAATTGCAAAACACTTCAGACTATGAAAATTCTAAAAAGAGTTATTTTTTTGTGGTTGTTTGTTGGGGCAAAAGGTGTGTCTGTGCAGTAGTAGTTTTTTTCTTGAATATAGTTGTTTGAATTTGGTTCAATACACGTGCTGATGATCGTGGTGGTGATGGTGTCGTCCTTACTAGCCTGCGTTTTCTTTCGGACGAGATGATGCCACCACCAGATCCCTCGCCGCCTACTACTTTTCCGCCACTCAATAATAATTGTGCTGATGGCCAAACTCCATTCTTGAACAACGTCTGAAAAGAAATATAGATAAGGACATACTGTTATATATATATATATACTCAAAATTAGTTATCCACAAAATATATTTATTATTATTAGTAATCTACAGTAGTAGTACCTTATAGTATATTTTTCCTGATACAGCTTGACCGCTACTGATCCACAGTTTCACTTGAGACCGCGTAAATGAGAGAGACGATAGATCGACAGTCCTTTCATACAGATAATCTTTGCACACTAATAATAATAAAATGTCAGTCGAGTTCTGTCTACGTGCAAGCATTTTGGTTGTAGTAGTTTCATCATGAAGCAGCACCTCTCCAACAACGCTAACCAAATCTCGTGCGGAAGAAACCGATTTGTCATTCTTGATTACACATAATACAGGAAGCATAGCTGCCCATTCCCTGACAACGAAAATGCTCCCAAGTTTCACAACGTGGACTTTGTCGTCCGAATCCTTGACCGTGGCCATTTTATCATTGATTGATAGCAAGCTTCCAAAAATATAAAATTTAGAGGTACTTTTTGGACGAAAATATAAACCATCCACCAAATTTGCGTTCTCCTCTCTAACAATTTGGTTTTCTTTATTTCCGGCCAAGGCATATCTAAAGAATTAAATATTTTTATATAAATTATTACATACATAAAACAAAATTTTTTAATGCTTTAAAAATCTATGCACAACATCTCCATATTATTAAAATCGACATTTATTTATTGTGGTGTCATTCATACTATAAAACCAAGACCTAACCAATAGAATAAAGTAATAAATTCTTACAACTCGCGTATGTTCTCAATATTCGAATTAAACCTAACGTTTCTCGGTGGACTATCGTAGTTGTAATTAGCCATTTCATAAACAGGACCAGCAGCAGCATCAGCAACAGCAACAGTAGCAGGTGGTGGAGGTGTTGATTCATTACTCATTATGACCTGCTATAATTAACAAAAAAACAGCAAGTTTTTGATTAGTACTATTATTGAATACAAATTTAAAATTTTTATTATAATACAAATGACTAAAGACACTTGAGCAGCTTGAGGTTTTTTATTTTACGCTTCAATACACCTTTATGAGGTCTGACAACTTTCAAAATATTACATAAAAAATTTGTAAAACGGTGGATAAGTTTAGAATGCAACTAAACCTACCAATTTCAAACTGAACACTTAAGTAACAGGACAATTTTCCGAACAATTTTCTGCTCATCAGTTACTAACAACACTAACCTAACCAACGATAAATAGATATAAAATTTCATGAGTATACTTCTGGCCAGTCAAAGGTCGTGGCCCGTGGCCATGGCCAGCCCCATCACATAGAATAAAATTTTCTCGCATCAATGATCAGAAATCTGGCCAGTTAAACTTGATGGCTGGTGGCCGTGGCTGCACGAAGTAATTATCGCCACACTCTTTCCCGAGCAGCACGTAAAATGAGCTACACTCTTCCCCTAGCAGCACGTAGAAATTATCTACACTCTTCCCCAAGTAGCACGTAGAAATTATCTACACTCTTCCCCAAGCAGCACGTAGAAATTATCTACACTCTTCCCCAAGCAGCACGTAGAAATTAATAACATAAGTAAGTACATAAAACCCCCATCGTCGCTAGAGTCAATCCTTTTAATACAAGCGTCACATAAAAACAATACCACGGCAACCACGGCTATCTTTAAAAATTATAACATGCGACTAAATGATGCATTCCCTCAGTCTGCAGAGACAATCCTCTTGCAAGCGTCACACACAATAATACCACGGCCACAGCTTCAAAAATAAAATGCAAAAAAGTAAAAATGATGCTTCACCCCGTCCGTAGAGTCTCAATGCTCTTGCAAACGTCACACAAAATTCATATCACGGCCGTTACCACCACCATAAAATCTTAACATGCGAGTAAATGATGCACTCTATCCATCCGTACAGTTGAATCCTTTTACAAGTGGTGTCTCTCAAATGATAGACTATCGCATCCGCGTACAAAAAATATTAATAATAATAATATGCTCCCCCACTCTTCGTAGAGGCCAAGCTTCGTTTGAAAGCGTTTCTAAAAGGCGCCCATCAACGCCGGGCTTTTGAAATTAACATGCAAGTATATGATGAAGTACCTCCGGCCTTCGAGTCAAATCTTCATCATCCAAGCTAGTACACCTTACCTTTCCCTTACATATATGCAAATGCCAACAACAACAACAACAACCCGTCCCTACCTATCGTAAGACTAAACCTAAAAATCCATCAAAATGCCAGATTTATATGATTACTGTTATTACTATGTTTAAAAACTAGAAATAAAAGGCAAAGTAAAACAAAATTCTAATTTTAATATTAATAACGTTTATGTATTTTAATCGGTTATTTCAGAAAACAATTTACATCAATGACTTTTCTAGCCTAGACCAAACAAATCAATCTAACTAAAGAAAGTCATTATGGTTTGTGTATTTAATAATAATAATAATATTAATAAACAAACTACCTCAACTTATAGTACTAAAACACTTGGCTACTTCAAATCTTTATCAAAATTTAATTATTTTTTTTTTGTTTCTTCTTTTTACATTGTATTGTACAGAGTTTATTATTATAGCACTAACCTAACAAACGTATTAAAAGAATAGAATCGTATTAAATGAACAAAACCACATCGAACCATTATTTGGGCATCTTGCCAATCTGTAAAAAAAAAATCATGAAAAACAACAAAAATATATTACATTATAGTAGTAGTAGTAGATCATCTCACATGAACCAAATTTATTATTTTAAATTTATTTTGTATTTAAATTTATTTTATTTTAAATTTAATATATAATAATAATATTAATAATAACGTAGCTTACGACTCTGGCAAAAATCCGATAAAAAGCTGATACAGCTTGACCCCCGCCAAAGCCAGACTGCTTGAAAACAGGTACCCGTGATGATGCTGGTAGTGGTGACTGTTGTTGCTTTGCATTTTCTTCTAAAGACACCTTCTCAGTGCTGCGGCCAGCTTCCGTTCTCAAAGTAGAACTATTAGTCAAGAATGATGAAGATGATGATGATGATCCTTCTTCACCACTAATGATTGAGCCAGTCGCAGCAGGTCCCCGTCTTTGTTTAACAACTTTGTTGTCAACAGCAATAATTTTTTTGTTGTTGTTGGTGGTGTTGGTCACTAATATTGGCATAGAGTCGTCATCATATACATCATCAGCATCATTATCATTATTAACAGACCAATCTTTCACCTCGAACTTTCCAGTTGCCTGTAAACCTTTCTTCAAATTTTGTAATATAGTTGAAGACATGCCGTCAAAGTTAATCTCTTTAACGTCCACCGGAGAAAATCCTTGCAACTTGAGAAGTTGTACGCACAAATCCTCCAACTTCAAATTTAAATGATGATGTTCAAATTGCATCATCTTCTTATCCAAAGTAAACTCTTGCTTAACTGCATCGACACTTTTCTTGACATCCTTCAGGTCCGTACTGAACTCTTGCCTAGCTTCGTCAACAATTTTCTTGACTTCGGCTTGGTGATCTTCGAGTTTAGTCTTGAATTGCATCATCCTGGTTTCCTGCATCTGATGATAATGTTCCGTTTCGGCTTTAAGCCTTTTCCCCTTAATTTCCAGTTTCATAATGTTATTATTCATTTCTTCTGTCGTATTAATCCTTGTGCGCCTTACATACCAGCAATTAATTGCAATCCCTCCCAAAACTGAAATATTATAAAACGTGTGTGTATGATAAACCATAGTACAAAAATAATAACGTAGAAATTATTACCTATTTCATTTGCTTTATTCTTTGGCTTGTAATCCAATAATAATATCAAAATATATAGCATCTTCATCAAAATAAGAATATATTTTTAGTAATACCAGTAGCGTACCTAGTGAAACCGTTGCCATTGGATGACCACCGTCACAATATTCAACCAAAGCTTTTATCACACCTTGTTCAAGCATATAATTTGGAAAGTCTGTCAGGCTCCACTTTTTTACCACCGGTGTCGCCGTTTCGCTCATGCTATAGAGACCTTTTCGATGCTACATAAAAGAAATGTAGTAAAAATAATAGTATTATTATTATTATTTGATCAACATACTATTAACATGAAAACATTGTAAAACACATTTGTAATCAACCAGAATCATAAATCATGAATAAAACAAGCAAGCCGCGCAGTAGTACCAAGACAGCGTTGTTAGAGACGACGTTACAATTATTATTGTTCCCATAGACACTTTAATTTTCTTCTGTATAGTCCTTCTTCAACACTCCTTAAAAAATATATATCTCACCAACAACAACCCTTTTATTACGCTCGTGTGGAGGACAACTCTTACAGTAATCGTTTGAAATTGATAAGTTTCTCAAAAATTAATAAGAATAAATAATTAAAATGTTTTAAAAAATGTATTTATTATAATACCCGACAACCAGTCCAGTCAAATTCTCTCTCACTAACTTTATTCCAATGTGTTTTGATAAAAATTGTGGATAACTTTAGAGCTGGTAAAAAGAATATTCATATTAACCGTTATAAATTTTTATTAAATAATACATGATGCTTAAAATGGTGGTCAGTCAGAGGTCGTGGCTCGTGGCCGGCCCCATCACAAAGAATAATCTTCTCTACGATCTATGCTCTGAATTCTGGCCAGTCAAAGATCGTGGCCGGTGGCCGTGGCTGGTAATGATTTTGTATTTTGATGATGCAAATTCATCATGCCACCTAAACCTGTCATATTGGCCATGCATCCGTCTCGTAACCTTAATGTAAACATTAAATTATTAATAATAATACTTACACCACTTATAACAACGTATAACCTTAACTTTAAATGGCAACTCTCAACCTAAGTAATCCCTCTTCCATATGAATCATGTTAATCCGTCTGTTCAAACGGTAATACTGTTCATCGGGTGAATTCCCTCGGTCCGCAGAGTCAATCCACTTACAAGCATCTCCCAAGAATAATACCACGGACTCCGTCGCCACCTTAAAATTATAACATGCAACTAAATGATGCATTCCCTCGGTCCGCAAAGTCAATCCTCTTGCAAGCGTCACACAAAAAATTAAACCACGGACTACGCCGCCATTTTAAAGTTATAACATGCAACTAAATGATGCATTCCCACGGTCCCTGGAGTCAATCTTTTTGCTAGCGTCACACAAAAAATTAAAACACGGACTCCGCAGCCATTTTAAAGTTATAACATGCAACTAAATGATGCATTCCCACGGTCCGTGGAGTCAATCCTTTTGCAAGCGTCACAAAATAATAGCGCGGCCTTCACCGCCAGCTTCAAAATATAACATGCAAGTAAAAATTATGCATTCCCGCGGCCCGCAGAGTCAATCCATTTACAAGCGTCTCCCACAAATAATACCACGGCAAGCGCCGCCAGCTTTAACAATAACATGCAAGTATATTATGCATTCCCTCGGTCCGTGGAGTCAATCCTTTCGCAAGCGTCACACAACATAATACCACGGCCAGCGCCGCCAGCTTTAACAATAACATGCAACTAAATGATGCATTCCCACGGTCCGTGGAGTCAATCCTTTTGCAAGCGTCACAAAATAATAGCGCGGCCTTCACCGCCAGCTTCAAAATTAACATGCAAGTAGTAAATTATGCATTCCCTCTGTCCGTGGACTCAATCCACTTACAAGCGTCACAAAAAAATTATACCACGGACCCCGCCGCCAGCTTAAAAAATAATAACATGCAAGTTAATGATACATCCCTCGGTCCGCAGAGTCAATCCTCTTGCAAGCGTGACACAAAAATAATACAACGGTCTTCATCGTCAGCTTGGAAAAATAATATATGCAAGTAAGTGATGCACAACCACGTCCGTAGAGTGGATATATATTTGATAATTTATTTTTTTATTTATGTTAAAATTTCACCATTTCATTCGATATATGATCATTCCTATACAATATATAATAATATAATTTACTAATGTATTAGCTTAAAATTCCAACATATAATCAATACAAATTTAGTATACAGAATAATAATAATAATAATAATAATACAATTTCGTCTATTATTATTGTTAACAATTGCAAAAATGCGTCGTAAAACTTAATAATAATAATATTAATCAGAGTTCGTTGGTCACATCATTCTCGTAATCGCTTTCAGCAGAAGCAGGAGCTTCTGCCTGTTCGTTTTCTTCTTCATCATCATCCCCATTATCAACAACAACAACAATCTCTACTAGATCATCCATTCCAGTCTGGTCAATCAGTTTACCAAATCGTCGAGCTACTACTACTACTTCTACCATATCATAGACACTACCTTGCTGTTCGGGCCACTTGACAGTAAAGTAGCAGCAATCCGGTCCATCAAAAGACATTCCAAAAACAGAGAGGTAAGCCAACTCCAAAAGCTCTACACATGAAATGCGATGATTTGGCTGCCTCAGTTCATCAAAACGTAGCTGCTGCTGCTGCTGCTGCTGCTGCTGCTGTGAAAAGTCAGTCTGTCCGTTCCTTTCAATCACTCTCAGTCCACCATAGTCTGCACCCTGTACTCGCTGACTGTCTGACAACTCACCTGGTATATAGTATAAACAAAACAGTTGTTACAACTAATTATATAATGAGTAAACAACTATACAATATAGAATTGATAGCAAGCAAAACATATGTTATAATGCTTAAATATTTTTTTTAAGAAAATCACTACAAATTACCTGCAATCTCGAGTGCAAACCCTGCCATATTGTGTACGGCAGTGGAGCAGTGAACCAAGCTTTGTTTTGCAATCCAGCTCACCATTTTCAAAGGATCTAGAATTCGCTCCTTGTACAATAGCTTGAACAGCTCCCATGTGAGAGAGTGGGCCAGCATATACGTGATTGAATGAGCGAGGGCTTGATAACGCGCCACCACCTGGTCCGCCGAGCCTGGCGTAGTCGTCCAAATTGATCGCTGCAACCTTCGTAATTTTTCGCATTCCGTCTCACCAGGTTCGGCAAACGGATCATAGTGCAGTGTGCCATTCTCATTCCGCGGGTCAGCGCTCAAGTCAGGTCTAGGCATTATTGCTTCGGCATCCATTCCATTATCTTCTGCGTACCACCACAACGTCCTTATAACTTTTCGCAACCAAAGATTGACGCCGGCCACTGTACCGATTGTTATTAATATTATTATTATTATTATTATTATTATTATTATTATTATTATTATAAATGAACGTATTCTAAGAATTCCCATTTAAAAAATTAATCTAAGGCAAAGAAAAAAGAAAAATAATAATAATAGTAATATTTTTAACGCTTCTTACACTCGCTAATGATTAGTCCAATTACGGCGGGAGCAGCATCTGTCACTTGCACATAGTCATCCGGTTCATCTCGACGCTCAGCGAGTCGAATTCTGGCAAGTCTATCCGTCTCGTTTAACTTTACCAACATTTCTCGGACCTGAAGCGTCACCTCATGTAGAATCTCTTCATCGTAAATTTCCCATGCCGTGATAGCTCGATCAAAGTGGGTTGCTTTGGTCCTGCCTCTGAGAAAAGGGTTGCGTTGCTCACGTACAGAACCCCACGATATAAAATTGCTTGGTATAGCCCCGGCCTTAATGAAACAAACACACCATAATTTAAAGAGACATTTGGTTAATTATGATGTTTTTTACTTATTTTTTTTTTATTATTACATATTTTTTAAACCAAATACGCTTACCATATTTGTTTTATAATATTATTGTTTGGTTAATAATGGATCGTACAAATGGTTGGTACAACGTTTTGTTATTATTATTATTTGTAACTAAAAAATCCGATTAACCGCAAACAGGAATCTTACTCTTTAAATCTAATTATCAATTCTTAAAGTGGTGGATAAATTTATTTGTGGATAAGTTTAAAAAATTAATAGTAGTAATCTAGTTTGTGTACAGAGAGATTCTGGCAATATTAGAACAACAACTTTTTGGTATATTTTGATTAGTTTTCTGTGAGGATCACATTAACATTGCTTCAAACACTACGTCCACGGATATTAGCACGTAGTGCTTGAGGCAAGCACTGGAGCAATACTAAACAACGTGCCCAATTCGGGCCAGTCAATGTTCATGGATCGTGACCGTGGCATGCACTATTGCTCTCAGACATCCAAATGTGATTCTTTAATCGATGCTTAAACTTTTGGCCAGCCAAAGCTCATGGCCAGTGGCCGTGGATCGAGATAAATCGACGATATTCTCTTTGTTCATCACCTTCTCCTGTCAACGGCCATGAAACGATTGCTTGGCCAAAATGCGACCACACTGAAACGATTAAAAAACTTTCTACATTTCCTAATTTCAATACAACAATCTATATAATAATATACCACGGCCTATAGTGAATTCATTCATGCTATACAACTCAATGCAAACAGTCAATCATATCTCATGGCGTTCTTCGGATGATAACGCCAACATAGATTCTTAACATGCTGGTAAATGCGTCACATTTACAATAATAGCGTCACACAACATAATACCACGGCCAGCGCCGCCAGCTTCAAAATTAACATACAAATAAAAATTATGCATTCCCTCGGTCCGTGGAGTCAATCCTTTTGCAAGCGTCACACAAACTTAAACCGCGGCCTTCACCGCCAGCTTCAAAATTAACATGCAAATAAATTATGTATTCCCTCGGTCGTCCGCATAGCCAATCCACTTAAAAGCTTCACAAAAACTTATATCACGGCCTTCACCGCCAGCTTCAAAATTAACATGCAAGTAAAAATTAAGCATTCCCTCGGTCCGTAGAGTCAATCCTTTTGCAAGCGTCTCCCACAACATAATACCACGGCCAGTGCCGCCAGCTTTAACAATAACATGCAAGTAGTAAATTATGCATT
>VYYJ01006019.1:0-10068 GCA_021029165.1 Cyphoderus albinus
GCAAACACTTTTCCCAGAGCCCCGTACACCAACATCATAACCAACAGCCCTTGAAGTCCGGCAGAGACGAAAAACTGAATTTGGAAGAATTCCATTTTTGAGTGAAACTTGATAATCGTGAACAAGCAGATGGTCACAGAGAGCAGTGCCTGACAGACGCCAATTAAAATTCCGTCTGATTGGTGAACATCGTTGAAGCAAGTTAGGAGCAGCTGCATCTGCCGAAATGATGAAATTGTGTCTTGGATGGATTGTGTCCTTTCTTTTTCTGATACTTGCATCAGAGTCCTAAAAAAATAACAATTTTACATTTTTGTATTTTACAATTTTTAAATTTGCATTTGCCATACCTTTGCAAGATATGAATGTGACGATTCATATTCACACATGGTATGTAGGTGAAGCAAATGATTTCCGAGTTGAGCTCCAAGTAGAGACTGCACTGTATGAAATAAGCGACCATCACCACACAAATCTTGACGAGACCCGAGTAGAAATCCGCGACTCCCGTGTTACACTCCGGAATGAATATTGACCCTGGGAGGTCAGGCACACAGGGAAAGGACAAACATACCATGACACGACCAGCATGCGCCATGAAAACGTTCGCGGCGGTGTTCCAAAGCACTACTTTGCAGGTCAAATGGCCCTTGTCTTTTCGAGCATTTCCTGACTTGTAGCTCAATGCCCCAATTGTCTCGTCCAGGCGAATTCCAGCATTGTGGAGGCCCACCAGTTCCTTCCCTTTACGAATGTGGCTCGTCGTGACAAGGCAGAACGTGAGACAGGAAGCAATTATGTAAATGACCTGCAACGTTCCCGCAGTGTCCTCGATTCCGTGCTCCACCTGTTCACCGTGATATTTCACAGTTTGGTAAATTGTGAATAAAGTGAGAAAGTAGGCGAGTCCCAGACGGATTTTGTAAAGCCGAAGGAACTTCGGCGACTTCTCCAGGTAGATTTCATTCCTTTCACTGTGGAAGCGGAAAAGTGTGGTGAAATGGTACCAGGACAAAATCAGGTACGCAGTGATAAAGTTTTTGCAGAGTTTTGATGTTTCCGAGTTCATTATGGGGGATAGAATTTGAAACTAAACGAGTTTTAAAAATATCTGCGTTTCTCTTTATTTCCCAACGTGCAAGATACCACTGTACGTTTTAATTCAGCTATAACTGTTTCATAAATGATTCACATACTTGAAATTGACCCATTCGGAGTGCAAAGGGAATTTTAATTAGATAATGTCACTCAAGTTTTATCTCTCATCACTCTATTATCTCTGTAAAGTTCGAAATGTTTTTAGTGTGCTTTAGTTTCTATTTCGGTGTCTTTAATAACTCGATATTCAATTTAAATTGAACTATGAAGCTTGAAACTTTGAAGAATTAGAACAAAGCAATAGAGATTCTTCTTCGTTTAAAAGCTACCTATGTCAGCACATATAAATCTGATAATAATCTCTGAAATTTAATTTCACGCTTTATATGTAAAGGATATCAAAGGTTGCGATCAATGGATGATTTGCTGGTACAATTTTTTGCAACAGCGTTAAAGAAATTTGTGATGGAGTTTTTTGTGATGAATTTTTTTGTTCTTGTTACTAATGAGATCAATTATGAGATACGAAAGGCATTAGGGTCAATAGCAGTAATAGTATTGCGCACGAAGCTTTCATAAAGTATAAGCACAAAAGTGACTATAGTTTGACTTTATAATAATTTTTAGTTTTTTAAAACATAATGAGAAATATTTTCTCCGACAAAAATAATAATTTGCTACTACATAAAACTGAATATGTATAACAATGATAAATTTAACCTATTATAAAATTTGATGAATTGTAGATAAGTTAGTATTAATTAATGGTTTTGGTAGACGTATTAAAGTTTAATATTAAAGCAATTAAGATTTATTATTCTGCCTTCCAGTACCTCACAAAAATGTTATTTGAATTTTAATATTATTACACAACTGTTAGACATAGCATATTTTATATTTTTTTCCTCCAATTGTTACAAAATAAAAAATTAATTATTCACTATTATACTCACGTAGCTGTAGAGTTACAGTTGTTTGTATGTAAGTAGCTTTACCAGTATATATTACAGTATTACATGTACAGTATGTTCGCCTCCAACTGATATTTAGTGACCCTTACACCTAAAATCGGCTTTTGTTTATTTCTAAGAAAAGCAAATATCAGATTACGGGAACGCATCGATACATACATACATAGTAATGCTATGATAGCATGAACAGAAGAAAAAATAGTGACATTTGGAAATTTTCCTTACTTAGTAAGTTCGCCCCTACCTCTATTTTTTGTGTGTGATCAAATCGGCTTTCTATTATAATCCGATTACAAAGCATTGGTCAAACCAAAATATACACAATTCACTAGCAGTACCTACACAGCGTACGTGAGCATTTTGGAAAATCTTTCAAATTCTCGCAGTCGACATCAGTAACTAGTAGCAGCATACATCATTATTCAAATGCTCTCCGAGCTGTTAAGAGTATGATAAAGAGGTCTTAAGTTAGTTTGTCGAATTTTTTGGCCAATTTAAAATATTTAGACATCCAAAGTTGTAGAAAAGTTTGATACGTTAGTAGTAAGTAACAAATCGACATTGTTAAGGCATTTTTAAATATGGGAAATGGAAATTCCCTCATTGTTCGACAACTATTAATCGACAGATTTAGGGAAAGCCTTTCAGTGGGACGCGGAAGGAACACCACAATTTGGGATATTCCTCACGTGGTACGTATCAATAAGAATATTTATTATGGACATAAATAAGTTCACAAATTTGATAACTTTTTATTAATGTAATTTACAGTTTTGGGCAAAATTTTTCGAAGTTTGCATCGGCCAGGAAAATGCCCTTCTGAACGCCTGTCTTTCTTCAGCTAATGTGGAGCTTGCGATAACTCGAGATTCTACGAGAATGAAAATGAGATTAAGAGGCGAAAAAGTATTCTCAATTTTGGTTTTGCACTACTACATTGACAAGGAGGAATTACTACGCTGTTATCGTACCAAATGTGAGGATTTAAAAGGTTTTGTCGTGTCCAGCTATTGGATCATTGAATTTCTTGCTTCTAATAGTTTCTTGAGAAAATCAATAAGATTTTCAAATTTACAAAAAATCAATCAATTCTGCGAGAAAGCTAAACAGGAGGAAGATAAATGGGAATTGTTTAGAAATAAGAGGTTTATATTTGATCGCAGAACGACGACAGAGGAAGAAAGAAATAGTTTCTGGATTGCAGCCACTGCATTCATGAAAACATTTGGAGCGTACATTGTTGACCTTAAAATCAACGATTCGTTTTATGAGGAACAAATGCAAAATTTCTGTACAGATTTGACAATAATTATGCCAAGGCTAAGGTACTTCACTTGGAGTGACATTGCTGTGACAAATCACTATCTGTGTATGATTTCCTTATTTGAAAAAAGGTCGATTGAGCCTGTTCTAAAAATCCTTGGTTTCCACCACGCTTTTCGTTATACAAAATGGTATAGTATTCTGGTGCAAGGTTGCAAACGCTGCGAGATATCCAACAGCGAGGTACTGGACCTTCCTGAACATGGACAAGAACTGGAGCAACTTGTTATTCGCATTCCAAATACAAGTCTGCCTTATCAAAAGTTACTTAATGCCGATCTCTCAGATTTCAGAAATGTGACAAATTTGACTCTTCACGGACATAACAATATCATGGTCTCCATCCGTTTGTTGAGAAAGTTTTCCAATGTGAGCGTTCTAAGTTTGTTGGACTTTGGATGGGAATTGGGGTTCTCCGACGTGTACAATTTTATTCGGGATTCAGGGGCGAGTTTCCCCTTCGTGAATAAATTAACCCTGGAATTAAATAGTAATCCACCATTCAAACTGGATATTCTTGCTTCGTTATTTCCGTCTCTCAGACAACTTCACTTAAGGAGGTCGCCCGGTATCACGTCGCTGGATTCTCTGATGGCTGACTGGAAGAATGCGTGTGATTTGAGAGAAGATGAGGTCGACGTCTATCAACTTTATGCCCAGAAGCGACCGTTAAGCCACTCCAACGTTTGGAGGTATTTGAAAAACTTGAACGTGCTTTGCATTCAGACATTGAAAATTATTGAGGTGGTCAATGATGATGCTGCGGGCGTTCCGCCTTCGAATAAAAGTTTTCAAAGGCAGGAAATTTACACACGACTTGATAGCGGAGAAATTCAAACGGAAGATTTAATTCTTCCGTATTCGCATTATTGGTTTGAGTGAACCTATCCGTTTTTACGATGTTTGTCAAGTTCAAAATTGAATGTACAAAATTCATATCTTAAATATTTTTGTATTTTTAGTATGAATGTAATTTATCAAGATATTTTGTATATAAATTTTTATTATGTAAAGTATTTTAAGCGGTTAAAATCATGGATTAAAATAATATATAATTTGTTCGTTTAACGAAGTTTCTCTTGGGTTGAATATTTAGAAACGGAAGTAGTGCTAGTGCTGACCACAAGAGATGGGCTTGACGTGTTTGTAAATATTCTAACTTCGATAGCCTCCAACTTTCAAACTATTATATTATCAGTGGTGTTTGTAAATATAATTTACTGAAAAATATTTAGATATTATTAATGTACACAAAGCTCTGACTAAGGCGTCCATAATTAATTTAACACATTCCTAAACTCAATGCTTGTTAGTAACTCACCAGCAATTTCTCATTTGATTCTCAACCTTGACAAATATCATTGAATACAAAAAAAATTCAGCTGAGGAATAAGTAATTTTATTGCTGGGAAGTTAAATACGAGTTAGTATTTATAGAATATTTAACCGGGTTTTTATTCTAAGTAACAAATTAAATTTTAGTTTACATTGAAAACACGAAAATTAACTTTTCCAGAAAACATTATAAAGAAGGGGATATTACAGTATGTGGAGGGTAAACAAAAACCTCTAGTTTCTGCAAACAAATATATAAATAAATGTATTTTTAAAATTATCGGCTTATTTTACAGTAAACAGAACAAATCCTGATGAGCACAAAAGAATGTTTTGTTATAGTTTCTAACTCCAATCCAGCAATACAACTTACATCCTCATAAGAAGAGAAAATTTGTTTTTCAAAAACTGCTAAAATGTTGTTTGAATGGTGTTCTTTAAATTCATATATGAATGCGTAATTTCATCATTAGGGCGCGATTCATGGCAATTGTCGGTTAAAAAAACAATGTGGAGAAGAATTGGCAGTATTTCTTAAACAGGATTTAAAAGGCGAAAAATAAACTATGTATTCAGAGGGACAAGAGAATATTAGTGGAATGGAAATATTGTTCTGGTTTTATTCATTGTTCCCAACAACAGCCATTTAATATCTCCAATTGTAGTTATTGTGCAAAATGTTTAGCTCATTATTTATCTGCTTTGATAAATGTTTTTAAGTTAAACCCACGTAAACAAACCAATTATACAAAGCTTCTGTTAAATTGCCAACTACGCAGTTGAGGAAATTGTTTTAGTGGGAAGGGGCTGGTCAATCTATAAACTCTAACATTCAACAGAACCCGTTCCAGGAAATTGAAGTCCGGTTTCCTCTGTAGATTTCTGTAAAATTTCAATGGAGATTTACAGAATCGTCGATTAAACTACAGAATTTGCATGATTTCAAAGCCAAGAGCATAAACAACTATTCAACATGTATTCAAGAATTATCGTTGTGATATCAATTTGGATTTTAAAATCTTCGCTTTTGATGGCTGATTCTATTAATAAGTCTAACCAAAACTTGGATATAGTTAGCGGATTCAAATTAGTTTATAAAGTTTTCCACGGTTGTCATCTAAACTTTGTTTTGCCAGCTGATAAACACACATTCCAGCTTATTGGTTTCCCCGAAGAATTTGAAAATATTGTACAAGCCAATTACGAGGATGTGGCAATAACAATTATGACTTCTAATATTAACAAGAGTGACATCGACAATCTTCAAGTGAGCAGCATTCGGACAACTTCAAAACGCTCATCGTGTCACACCGATGTAATATTGAGTGATGGGAATAAAATTCCCTCCTTTGCCAATTGGACAGAGCTTGTCTATAATCATGTCATGAAAGCATTTACAGATGAACAATGGAACCATTTGATTATTGGGTGCAGATTTGGGAAACATTGGACACAATCATTAAAATTGTCTACAACTATGCAGTTAATGCGTCTGGAAAACATTTTGCTATTACTCCGCGGTATTGTCCTGTTTATTGATTTTGAGAACGCAGGCAGACCATTTCTAATTTGCTCTAGCTGTGCTCAGGCTCATTTGATTCCACTTACAAAACTATATTTGGAAAATTATTCAATGCAGGAGATGATTAAGGAAGGTTGGAAATTAAAGTCAAATTGGCAAGAGATAAGATTAGTTGTGGACAGTGAAGCGAAAGACAAAGCAGAATTTTGTGACACAAAAAACAATATAGGTGCTCATAATTTTCAAAACTTTCCACCCACAATGAAGTCATGCGTGTACCACCTGCTAAAACCCGGAATCAATTTCACCTACGCTACTCAGACTTCTACAACTATATCCAACCAGAGAACAATCAAGTATGTCCCGAACAATCTCGCCTTGACAACGGATAATTACAATCGTATTAGATTTTCGCGGTTTTTTCTCCTAATACCGTCCCTGTTTAGGTCAAACTCCTTAACATTTGTTGTCTACCAACAGCGTCCTGAAAACAACTTGGCCATCCTAATCAAAGCCTTTGACTGGCAGACTTGGTTGGGAATGTCGCTAATGATTGTTTCGGTAGGAATATTCACGTTTCGTTCTACAAAGGAAAAAACCACTTTCTTTTGTGTCATCGCTGACTGCTTAGAGCAGTCAATTTTACAGCCACCAAAATGGTGGTTTGTTTGGATGTTGGTAATGATTGTGTGCAGAAATGGCTACAAGGGAATGCTATTTTCTTTTATTGCACAAGGTGTACGGCCTAATTTCCCAAGTTCCATCCAACAATTTGCTGAAGATGTTAAAATCTTAAAACTTACCAAAGGGATGGGACAGCCAAAGCTATGCAAATCTGAATGCAAACCATTTTCCTGGACTCGATATTACTTATTTGGCGGTATCGACAATGCTCATTTTTCAGGTGACCTGAATAAATCATTATCTTCTTAACAACACGCTCCATTTTGATTCGGAATTTTCTGAAAGGCTTTTGCCACAGAATGCAATAATTGGGACAAAATATCCATTCGGCTACAAATTCGATTCCAAAATGTATAGCAAAATTGCTCTGATGGATTTTGACACAGAGACGGATACCTTGGTGATTAGATCAATGTATAAAAATATTATCTCGTCGGTACCCATAGAAATTCAGGAATTGTCACTGTTTCATTATTGGTTTGGCTTTCGACACTTTTATTCATTCGTGGAGGCGTTTGCACGAAACGTGGGATTTCTGGAGCAGTCTGGGTTTCTTGTCTTATTTAGTGATCATTTTATTGGACAAAAACGGTGTACTGGCTTCAGATATACTTTATTTCAGCGATGGAAAGCGTGGAAAAAATTTAAACAGAACGGCGACTGGGAACGTGTGTTTAGACGCTGCTTATTAATTGTGAACTCTGAAGATGTAATTCCAGATTTTAGTAATGATGAAACAGGATCGCCCTTGACGTATTCACAATTACAGCCCGTATTTCTGCTATTTCTTATACTGATATTAGTTACATATTTTATCGCTCTCTTAGAAATGGTGGTGTTGCTAATCAAAAACAACCTAAAGAATATTTACACATGCATAGTTACAAAGATAAGGCAGTTGGTATTTAAAAGTACTTTGGTAATAAAATTTTTAATCCATCCATTTTAATTTCAATTTTAAATCACACAGGTCAACATGGTGTATTGTTTTTGGCTACTTGGTTTGGTTGCCTGATGGTTAATCCTGTAGAATTCAATTCCTTCGTCGTTGACTTCTTAATATTATTTTCAACTACTGGTAAAATAGTATACAACTAAATAAGTAAATATCTCAATGTTGATTATACTTTAATGTAGGAATTGACCTCCAATAAAATTAATTGCCACTATCAAAATTTAACTGACATTCATAGCGGGCATGGATAACTAATCTGGATTAACGTGCCATACATTAACGTTAATTAACTTCAACTTAAAATAAGTTACCTTCTTTAAACGTGATCATTCATTGTTTTTTTGGGAATTAGACAATTTAAATATTATCATAGTCAATTGATTTTGTATGAATAGTACTGTAAAACATTTAATTCATGCACACAGAACTTTGTAAAAGTAAAAGAAATTATTTACCGCATGATATCATTAAAATTAATGTTTGCTATTAACTACTAGTACAAAGAATTATAATTTCTAATACGAAACAAATCATAAACTGAATGTAATAAATGTTAAATTAAAATTTATCAATTCGCAGATTTTGTATAACGGCCAAAAACAAATTTATGTTTAAATGCATTTAAATTTTAGGCAAAGATAAAACAGTAAGATGATAAAAGCAGAGCAGTATATTGGCATATAAACTTAGCATCCGGTAGCATTGTTTTAGTGCCCTTGACGGATAAAAGTATAATTATTTAGAAGAGTCAAGTGAACACAGAGAGAAGATATTTATTTCGAGCCCACTAGAAACATAAACAAAATTCGATCATAAATAGCAATAATGCACTGTCCACACGAAGATAGTGGAAAGGGTTTATATTCTAGATTTGGCTCAAAGGAAATTCAGCGAACAACTTGATACAATAATAACAAACCCTAACATAGAAGTAGAAATAAAGCGGACCGGATGTCGTATTCCACTTTGTTTTGTGAATATTATGTACACAAAATTCTGACCAAGGCATCACTCACACTCATTTTAACACACAAATACAATGAAACTTTGTTAGTAAAGAGGTAAACCCACCTCAAAATCCTCATTTCATTGTCAATCTTGGCAATTAACACTAACAGTTAATGCAAAAAACAGATTCAACTGAGGAATACTTTTATTGATTTCAACTTAAATATGAGTTCCAATTTATAACATATTAAACCAAATTGTTTATCCAAGTAATGTTTTTCAAATAAATTTCAGTTTGCATGGAAAACGAGAAAATATTTTTTCCAAAACATTTGCATGGAAAAATAAATATAATGGAGAGGCTCTTCCAGTATTTCGAGAGTTGACAAAAACCTCAATTTTCTGCAATTACGTTAATAAGGGCTTATTTAAACTATCGGTTAATTGGTTATGGTTTGTTATATCGTAAGAGAACAATTCCAGATGAGCACTAAATACTTTGTTTTGTAATGTTTTCAAACGCTAATCCACCAACAAGCTTCAAATCTTCACAATCAGAGAAATCTGTTTTTAAAATAATTAAATGCTAAAAGGCTGTTTTTATGCTTTCCTTTAAATTCGAATGTGAATGTTTAATTGTATCATTAAATCGCCATTCGTGGAAATTGTCGGTTTTAAAAAACCAAGTAAGAATTGGCGGTATTTATTAAACTTGATTTAAACGGCGAAAAATAAAATTATGTATTCAGAGGGACAAAGAAAATATCAGTGGAATGGAGCTATTGTTCTGGTTTTATTCATTGTTCTCAACAACAGCCATTTTTTATACCATTTATTCCTGGCAGTTATTGTGCCACATGCTTACAGACTGTAAGTTACAGTAAACATCACGAGCGACAAATTGAGTTTCGAGCTAAGATTTTCACGAAAGGTTCCACTTATAAATGGTAGTAGTTGTGCAAAATTTTAGGATGGATAAGCGACAGAATTTTGAGATTTGACCTAGAACTTTTTTTATTTGCTTATGGGATTTAACATGGGAAAAATCAATCTAGGACAGGGTTGGTGTTTTTAACATTTTCAATTCAAAATCAATTAACGTTAATGAAAACTTTGAAATCAGAAAAGTCAAAATATGACTTTGAGACCACTTCACACAAACAATGCCTTTACTTCACTTATGTTAATTAAAAACAGACATTACATCACTACTATGGTTCCCTACCAAAAGC
>VYYJ01006020.1:0-10064 GCA_021029165.1 Cyphoderus albinus
TAAAGTGTAAAAAAATATTTGGCTCGAGTGGAGAAATGTTATATCATGTAAAACATTGCCACTCTGAGATATGGAATGCGTATTGTAGCGCCCATGGCGTAGAAATAAAGGTTACAGATATTATGTTATATGGCAAAAATAATGCGAACATTTATGCGAAATTTGTTAAATTATAATCTGAAAAGTCTAACCTCCTTCATAGAGTAACAATCTCTCAGTGTCAAATTATTTATAAAAAGTTGTAATAAATACTTCTTATTTCACACGTGGCAAAAACTATTCAGCTTTTAGTTAATGTTTACCATCAAGGGGAAATGAGAGGAGAATGAGTCATTGGTTTTTAAGTCGCAATGATATAAAATGATATTTATTTATTGTAATATAGTCCTGCATGATTTTAGAAATTAATCAAATGAGAAGAGAAAGGTGTAAAATTTAATGGTGCAAATGTTGGCGATCCGTGGTGATCGTGCCCACATGCTGATAACTAGTCCGTAACTGCACACACTGAAAAGGTGAAATAATTTAATTTATTCATTGAATCATTAATTATGAGAAACTAATTAATCATAAATCAATAATACGCCACGTTATCTGCAATCTGCACCTGATAAATATTTTTTCACCCAAGTTTTTCGTCCACTTCCACTGGGTTCTTGGTCGTATCACCGTCAGTGTCAGAGCACAGGAGCAAAGTTGGACGCAATTTTTGAGAATCAAAGTTTTGATAAAAGTTTGTAATTCTCATTTTGTACACACTTAGCAGATCTCGACTCCTTTCTTTCTCTATTATATTATAATTACTCCTGAATAGTAAAAATGTTAGTTTGCATTTGAAACATTTCATTTGATTGCTGCAAAAGAAATTTGCAAGACTTTGTGCGTCCACATAAAAAAAGTGTTCTATCTTTGCTTTTACAGATAACTTGCGTTTGCGTAGATTGAACTTGTTAATTTTATTAAATTTTAACGCAAGTTCACACTGTGCGCAATCTAAACAAAATCGTTGCTTGTCAATAACAACATGCCCAAAAATAAAGAAACCAGGTATTAAAGGAGTGCTAATGCAGAAATTATATACATCGTGTATAGTGGCGTCACTCATCTCAAAAATACTTTCCATTGTGATTGTGAGTCTAACAAATACGACTTGCAAATGCAACCGATGAGCATAAAATGATGCTGTATACAAAATTAATTGCAAATTGCAATGAAGGGTTAGAAATTGTGTGTGGTTATTTTTTATGCAAAGCAATGATTTGTAGCCGATAATGTGGTTTTGTAAGTGAAACGATTAGGAAAATTCTCAAACCATAAAAATATTGTGTGGTGTGGGAAAATAACGTGAAGGAAAACTCTCATAAAAAATATTCAAGATGAAATTGACCCGAATTTTAGATGTTAGCTAATTATCAGAAATTAGTGGTGCACAACTCACATTTAGAAACCAGAGGAAATGGTGGCAACCAACTATTTAATTAACAGCTGCAAGAATCATTGGTTAATTTTTTATTATTAATGGATGAAACAAATTAAGCATTTTATTTTTTCATATATCATTAGTATTACCAAGTTTCCGGTTGTTGCTGACTTTTAATTAGGAATAATAAATAATAATATATTTTTCACGTCAATTTTATATGAGAGCAACGACTAAAGTCAGTTTAAAACTAACCAGAATATAAATAACGATTGCCTACATAGAATCTATATTCACATTGAAGTAAGCTTTCTGACGTGCAAAACCTGCTCTACCAGTCTTTAAGCTGCCTTACGGACCATACCTACTCTTACCGACTTTAAACTGATTTACGGACCTGGTTTAGCACCATTTCAAGGTAATTGATTTGCAAGACAATATTGTCAACCAAGCATTTAGTTTCATGATTAAGCTAATTTATAAGTCACTATTTTGTATAAAAATGTGACTTTTTCAGAGTAAAGTTGTCAAAGCAATTAATAAAATTTTGTTTGTTCCTCTTTATTTTTTTACAGATGGCATATCAGTCACTTTACAACGCCGACAAGGATTCGTCCACCATACCAGACGACTACTGGGAAAGTGGGGAACTCTTAAAAATGGGTCCAAAATGGGAGAGGGATCGATTNTCCAAAATGGGAGAGGGATCGATTAACAATAAGGATGGATGAGGAGGAAGGGGCCATCAAAATAAAAAGTAAAAATGGTACTCAGAAGCAGCCAAGAACCGCCTCCATTCTGGTACTGCCGGTTGATGCATGCGAGTCATTGGCAAAGACTTACGGGAAGTTAATTCAAGAAAACGATGACTATCCGCGAGAGGCCACCATTCCCACTTTAATTGGAAAAAGTGGAGCGGACTTGAATAATCGTTGTGACAATGAGTATTGGTCAAGCGACTGCACCGTTAAAATTGACGACAAATTCTGGGTTCGTCCCCACTGTGTGGGCAGTGGCGTCAATAAGCTACGTGTGTCTTTGCTGGAACGCAAAATCTGCAGTGCGTTCCCGTCATTTATGGGCCCATCATGTACCATGTCAACGGAACAAACGAGAGCTTTTTATCAAGCTATGACAATTTTTGTCAAAAAAATGTCAGAAAAATGATTTTTTTTTTTACGTGTGCTCATTTTCATTTTGAATTTAATTAATAAATAAAAATGAATGATAATACTGTTAAATATAATTTGTGATGTTGTAAGTGTTTATTTATTTAATCATACGCATTCATTATTTATTACACTGCATTTGGCACAAATTATGCCTTTGATACACTTGAATATTGAAAGAAAGCACTAAACTAAATGGGACGGGCCTTCACTTAAACTTTACATTCAGGCCAACTAAATGATTTTACTTTGAAAAGATACACGACGTGATATTATTATTATTACTATTATTATTAGGGTGATAATATCAGTTGACACATACGTACCTACATTCTAATCATGTAAGTGCATAATGATCCCTTGTAACCATAATAGACATATTATATGATGATTGCATTTTGCAGCCCTCCGAAAAAGTGCCAACCTTGTGAATGAGTATGGTTATTAGTGTGTAGCACAAAAGTAATCATAATCATGCTGAAACGACAATCCTTGAGTCTTCCTTTTCACTCAATTCAGGCATAAACACGATGAAATTGTTATTTTCTTGAGTATCCAATTAAAAAACGTAGTCAGGTTCTGAAGAGAAATCTTGTTAGATGGCTTCCTTCTAATAGTATTTACATTCCATTCCTCTTAAACTGAGCTGAATTTTTTGTTTATTTTCCTGGAAAGAGTTTTTCTGGATGCATGCAGATCAGCACAAGACGCAAGTACATGGCATTATTTGATGTTTGTTAGTTGAATTTAAATAGGAGCAGAGCATTAACATGAACTTGATTGTGACAAGTCACTGCTGCTGCTGCTGTTGCTGCTGCTGCTGCTGCTGTTGATGATGATGACGATGCTGCATATCTCTCTGCTCTATAAACTGGGCTCAGTGCTCACTCACGTACTTTGATAGGGTACGTTCACTGTTGTCAATTCTTATTTAATTAGTATAAAATCTCCCCTGTTTGTATGGAATCTTTCTAACCAGATTAACTAAATTACCACATGCACAATAAAAAGTGGTAACGATAATTTTTATACTCGTTTACACGTAACACGTTGTAACACGTTTTACTCTTTTAAAAGAGTCTGAAACGATTTTAGAGAAAAACTTGACAGGTCGACCGGCACTACGCATGTATCGAGTAACTTCAATACAAAGACATTTAATCCATTGTGCAGAGTAAAAGTACCAACGTAAAAAATGTGATGCACGTCACTATTTATTCTAACAGCTTGTGATTCTTGCTGTAATGTCACCACAAGATTGCCATTCCCTTTGGCTTTTAGGAAAACTTGCACATTTTTCTCCTTTTTCGCAATTAAATAAACTTTAACTGATTCTTCGGTTTTACCCCACTTGCATATTCCTTCTTCTTCAGAAAGATATGCAGTGACTTTATTTATTATATTGGAATGGAAAAACATTGGCAAAGTTGTGACTCGTTTATCTGCCATTTTTGTAATTTGGATGCATAAAAAAGAGCTACAAAGAAATACTTGAAAAAATAATGTAACTGTGAAAAACAAAGTGAGTTGTGATGTCAAAACCTTTGACTCGTGATGCTATATTAACAAATAATCTTATTAATACAAAAATTGTCACACGTATGATTTTCAATATTGCCACTAGTTAAAAACTAATGTATGCTTATCGTGTATTGAGGTGTATTCTTGCGGTAATTATATCCGGCTGATAAAACGTTGTGTCAAAAACGAAAATGAGAGGGCATAATATGTACATATGTAATGTATATAATCATAAACGCCGCAATGTTTCATTATGTAACGAAGCGATTTCTGCTTCATTGCTTCATTTTAGTTCAATAATGGGTGATTGCATCAATTAGAATTTCAAAGCGTAATATACAATTCAGTTTTTGATATTACTTTTATTCAGTCGCTCAAACTATGATCATAATTTTATTCTAATCAAAATAAGTTTTGATATTAGTTACACGTTCAGTCAGGTTTTGTCAACGTAAGAAATATATAAAATGGGCCATTCGGACACGGAGGACGATGATGATGACCCACAAACTGCCTGGATTAAACCCTGTTTTCGGGTGCAATTTTTTGGTCAGACCACAACGGCTATAATGCCAACTCAGCAAGAGGATGGAACTTTTATAATATATTTGTAAGCAACCACGCCGTCATCTCAATGCGGATTGGTACTTTTGTCGTTTTCACTAATTTGTTAATTCCTTTATATTTAGGCCTGCCGACATCACAATTTTGCCAGACTCTAGTGTGAGAATAAATTTAAACTATAAAATTGTATTTGACAAGCAGCATCATTACGCGTCTGTCAATGGTCACGATTCTTTACGTGATTTGAAAACGCTGGTAATTCCATTCAAGTATGAAAGTGATGGTATGGGATGCCTACAAACTTACTTTCGTGAGACTTACTATGGGACAAATGACACAATAAATATTGTTTTAGTAAATTTGTCAAAGGAAAAAGCTATTCTCTTAGCAGGTCAAGCAATAGCTACTCTAACGATTGATTCTTAGTTCAATACTTTTTACTATAATTTATTTCAGTAAATTTGTAACAAGTCTAAGTGAGTTTCGATTTTTGAATATGTGAAAATAGCCTTTTTGACAATTGCAAAATGCGAGGTCAAGTTTATTTCAATTTAATTTCAGTGAACACGCACTTGTCTTCATTTTCATTTTGTGTGAATAGATAGTTTTTATAAATCACTTGTTTCGCGAATTCATTATTTTTTATTAATGCAGTGAAGATTTGTAATATACACGTCAACAGCATGTTAATGTAATAAGGAGATAATAATAATTTTTATGTTTGAAATGTGATTTCATTTACTGTTTTTATACGGTCAGTAAAATTTTAATTTCATTTTAGACGAACGCAGACATTGTTTCAATTTTATTTTGACCAAATCATGTTGATTGTAAATATGAATTCGCTTCAATGTAAGAATTTTAAATATAGAAATGAAATGTTTCAAATATCATTAAGCATTTTGATTGAACAACTGCTAAATTATACACATTTTAATGTTGTTGTTGCCGGCATAATCTACGGGATTTTATCAGTTTTTCACAACGGGGTTTGTGCGGTTCCATCATATCATTAAAATCAGTCAGTGTCAACTTCATCGCATCCTTTTGCTTACTTACAAGCAGTTGCACTCTGCATAGTGAAAGAGCAATTTTAACGTCTGGCTGAGTCTATAAAATAGAAAATCACTAATTATTAGCGACACTAGCGAAAATATTATGTTTGCAGTGTAGTTTTGCATACTCTTACTTTTTTACATGCCGTTGACAATGATTTCTCTGCATTTTCAAATAAATTTATCAGATCCTCAGACTGGGCTTTAGTGCTCACAGGTTCTTTTCCTGCGTTAGAAATATCTTTGCATTATTTTTGCCATATAATATAATATAAGTCCAACACGGATAAAAAATTGAAGTGTGATCTCACCATTTGAATTTACAGCATCATTAAAGAATACGTAGTCATTTGCATGAGAATCACTACTTGTCGTATTTTGCCTCACTGAAATGAGCAACAAATACATTTAAACTAACCAGTGATTTTGTATAATAAATAACTTCCGGCTCATACAGTGATGCTTAACAACATACCAGGTTTTTCTGTTTTATGAATGGCAGTGGGTGGGGAAATTGTCACAGATTGCAGAGTAGGTGAACTTTCGGAGGTAGTAGAAGTTTGTTCTTCACGTTGCACTGATAATAAATAATATACAAATTGATACATTTTTGCATGGACACATTAACTTACAATTGAGTAACCCTGATGATATTAATATACGAAACTTACACCTTCTACAGCTTCTAGCCCGGGTCACCATAATATCAGCATGAATGCTCATTGGAACACACTTCCACACTAAATTAAGTTGTATGAACCGACACCCAAAACTGACACAGGAAAAACAATCTGGCTGTTTGGTGCAAACTTCAGATTTCACCATACCACAGAGAAGCAGTAAAATTACAAACTTCATGTTTTATTCGCTTTTTTAAGCACTTTCTTTTCTCAATTAATTTAAAAGATGTATCTGGAAGACGACTTGAATCGAATTCACGCATCAGTTGATAAATGATTTTATGCATTATTATTTTATCGCAAAGATGATGATGATTATCAATGTGACCCAGATAATTTTCGGATATTTCATTCATACAAAACAGTGTCATTGTTTCAACTAGAATGTTAATACAATTTGTCAACATACTGCTATAATCTCAATTTATTTCGGTCATCTCAGCATAAAAACCTATTATTGCGTCTCTGGTGTCTCAGTTTGTTCCTCCTTTGTTCCTTTTTTCAGCCGTTCAACCATCACATTGCAATTGCGTGGTAAGATGACGGTGGCTGTTAATGAGTATTTTACTACATGGCATGGTGTGAGTGATAGTGATTTCTTAGCAGTAGGAGTAGGAGTTGAATATTAAAAATTCAGTGTCAGCAGCAGATGAGTGACAGTAAGCGTTTGCATTGCATTATACACTGCATACAAAAATGTATGTTATATAACGTGTGACCCGCAAAAATGCTTAGCACATCGTAGTATTTGGTACAATGTTTAGCAGACAAGCATAATATCTAACTAAAAATGGTGTGATGATGCCAACAAAATTTCTGTGTTTCCTTTGCTGGCGTGCAGAGTCAGATTTAGATATGATGCGTGTGCTTTCCGTACCTTTTTTCAAGTCAGTGAATTTACATGCATACAATTTTTCCTGCTGGAAGCTTTTGAGGAGTGAATTTCCAAGTAGATTGATGATCAGGTTTCAAATAGTGTATTAGTACATTGCATAAAACATTGATGTACACTGCGTTTGAGACACAAATTTGATGAAATTCTTCACTGTAAATTATGTTGATAATTTATGCTTACCGTTATTGACTTTTGGCACAATATAAAAAGTATAATTTAAGTATTTTATTTATTGCATTCACATGATAATTCCAAATATGGGTAAAATTAAATTACATGATTTGTAACAATTAAATTAATTTACGGTTGTCACACAGGTATTGCTTTAAAAATATGACAAACTATTCTCATTTCACTGATTTTCGCTTTGATTTTGGGGCAAAGTAATCGAAAAGGGACAATTCGTGAACTGTGTCTGCTTCCAAATGTTGAAACTTCTTTATCGTGTCTGCATAAAACTGGAAAGAGTTTACATATTTTTTGTGGGTTGCAATTTCCAAGCTTTGACAGACATAATTTGACAGTTTGATGCCAACATTAGTTGTCACAAAACTTTATTTCATATGAGCCATATGACCTTTTCTTGGAGAAACGATCGTGATTAAATTTAATCATTGCGTCAAGTCCTCCTTCAGCCAGACATAAAAGAATGCTTGTGGCAAGTTCTTGTTTGGATGGACAGAGTGTAGCATTGTGCATATATCTCTTGTAATATTTTCGTTTAGGATTTCTGAGATTTTGGATTTCAACAGCGAGATCCTTCATCCCTCTAAGCTTTGGGCAGCAGTTTGACACATCAATGACGTGAAATGTTACTAAAACAATAATAATGAATCAAATATGATAAACAATAATTAACTTTATCATAATCGTTAAAAAATTCTTTAAATCTTACTTTGCTTTTCGGAATCCATTTTTTCTAATTGTGACTTTGCCCGCGTAATCGCCGAGAAAGAATGGAACACTTATTTACTTTTGTTTGCTGCGTCCGCTTTGTCTGAAGAGTTTGCGAAGAATAGAATGAATGAACGACTTGCTTTGATTGCTGGTATTATCTGTCACCTTTATTTCTACGCCATGTGTGCTGCAATACGCATTCCATATCTCAGAGTGACAATGTTTTACATGATATAACATTTCTCCACTCGAGCCAAATATTTTTTTACAACTTATTTCCACACAAGTTCTTTCTCGCAAGATATGCAGGTTGTTAAGTAAAAGAACGTAATATTTTAAACGATGACTTGCATCCAGTTCTGAAATTTCCTTCTCCGACATTATAAAATTCCTCTTTGTGGTTTTGTCAATGAGTGTGCGAAAGTCGTACTACAACAACAGACATTGTTTAAGATCCGGCTGTCACCACTTCATTGCAGGCAGAAATTGTTTTATGATTATATAAAGTAGCTGAATGTTAATCAATTACGTTTTACGTATGTGTAATTGTAACGGGCAATTATTTATTATAGTATTCCAAAGCACAGCAAATTAACGACAAATTAGCTTGTTCGTTCATGTTTCTTATGCCATAGTTCATACAATTCCGTTCAAACGACGTAACATTATTTATACACAAAACTGTGATTGTGTGTGAGAGAGAGAGACATGACAAAAACAGGCTCTTTTCTCGTCCCCCTCATTCTTTTGTTGTATATTCCATGATTTGTTTTGGTTTGTTTGCGGTTGAGTTGTGTCAAGTTTGAATCAATGATTTACTTAACACACGAAAATGTACTATGTATGAGTGGAAGCAAGAACGAGATTTTTTGCAAAATTATCTAAGCAAAGTTGGAGTGGAGATTTTGTGTTTGCAGAGCGAAAGTAGAAGCAAGCCAAGAGTTTGCATTGCAATAAACAATACAGACAAAAATGTTTCTGCCATGTCGCACAGCTAAACAAATGCTTAGCTGAGCGCAGTGGCTGTTTAAGGCATTTTTATGTTCATGGTTAGTTGTGTGTCCAGCAATAAACCATAATTTCAGGCTGAAACTGATACAATTTGACGATGATATGAAGTGAGCAGCTTATTATCTATTTTTATTCGATTTTCTTATGCCGTAGTTAATACTTTTCTTTTCAAACCGAGTAACATTTTTTTTTAGCTCGTATTCATTTCATTTGCAAGCATGAAATTTGTATGTATGTAATGTAGTTTACGTTAACATCTTTTACACTGCAAAATCAATACCGATTCAGTACAAGTTCAGTGTAATTACATGCGGATTTTATTACCGGATGCTAATGCGGTTGCTGCTGCTGATGCTGACAATGACGTTGATGTTTGAGGCTAACTTAATATCATCAATGCTTCATGCTGAAATTTTTATTTTTGTTTGCTATTCACGCTCTTTAGGTGTAATGGTCATGTCAGAAATTTTTTATTTATTTTTTCAGCATTCATCAGCTAATTATCGAACAACTTATTAGTTACTAATTAATGATCAGTTAATTAAGCATTCAGTAGTATCAGTAGTAACCAGTGACATCGCATTAAAAAATACCATAGGACAGAATACAGCCAATTAACGCACGATGTAAATAATCACTTTGTTTTAACGGTGAAATACTACAGGACAGCATACACGGCGATACAACGCGTCTACATTGGCGGTAATATACATAACACTTAATTACAATTGATATAAAATATTTTATTATCATGCATGATCATGTTGAACCAACCAAAAGAAAGGAAGACCCATTTTTAGTGGCAAAAAGGTGCTTGCGGTTATCATTGATGAGTTTTTGCAATAAAGCTAT